>CM040919.1:2496836-2516836 GCA_023029165.1 Gobiocypris rarus | reverse complement strand
TCTCTACATAAATGAAACACAACTTGAGCCCAATTTTTGGCTTTGATTTTTAGTCTGGATGCATCAATGCTAGTTTCTGAAAGTCAGATCATGCACATGCACAATGGTATAAAAAGGAAATGTAATCTGAGTGTTTACACTGAGGTGCATCAGATCTGGTTTCAAACCACATATGGTTGTGGTTTGCATCTAGTTTGTAAACATCAGATTTCTTGCATCATCCCAGTTATCTCTCAGATTTAAGAATCATAGTGACCTGATACTGACCCATATAGGACATTGTGCCTTTGGCTCTCACTTTATTTCATTGACTATATTCTAAATAAACTACTTTTGTCCTGTTCTTAGTTCCCTCTCAGTCACATACATGCCTCAAAGGCTTATTCATTATGCGGCTCATTATGCGGTTCTTTTGTTCTCTCAGCTGTGAATCACAGCATTATTCATGATCATTCACTTCTCTTTGCATATGGGCTTTGTAAACAAAAAGTGTATTGTTTTATGTGAATTAGTTGGCACAATTATTCTCACATCATGAAGCAAAAACTATAGGCAACAACACCCAGTAGTCAAAGGTCTTGTGGATACATCTCTAAGGTTTTGTGGCCTTAATTCAGTGACTTAAAATTATAATTTTTTCAAAAATGTGCATTAACGTTATTCTCTCAGAAATACAAGCATGTACACACATGTTGCTCACATATTATGGTAGCCCAGTTTGTGCTGAATACAGTGCAATTACTCTTTTATATATTTTTAATATGTTTATATGCAACTGAAAAAAGCACAAATGGCAAAACTTCTAAAGGGCCCCAAAACTGTGCAGACCCGTAGGGGTTAAAGATACCATAAAACAGCATTTTCAGTGTTCTTAACTTTTTGGTTTCAACTAACTAGCTTTTTATCCTATTCTATAACTTGCTAAGTCATGCAGAGGCGATAGTATGAATCAACAACCTATCTTTAACTCTAGTGCAGGAAAAACACATAGTGCCTGCATTCCAGTAGAGGGAGGATGCAAAATATAGAACCATATGCCAAGCTGGTGATCTTTAGAAACGTCCATACTGAATCTCTGGTGATTACAAACATCCTACACAGTGTTTCTCGCAAAGTCCATTATCCAGAGAGGAAGTTTAGGAGGACACTTGGCTTAGTCTGGCGGGTTATAGCTCCATCTTTTGCCAAGAGCGATGGAGACCTTAGACTGGAGCGAATCTGAAACGAGACGGATGGAGTGAAGGGAGGAGGAAGAGGCATTTGGAAGACCGCAGGCCAGAAGAAATCAATAGATACACCCACACACACTCCAAACCCATCTGCTGTGTGTGAACACCCGACAGCACCTCAGAGCTGGCATGGAAGAGGCGAAAACACATTCTGTCCCAGTCTTTATGCACAGTGTGAGCAGTCAGTGTGCTGTATATTGCACTTGGGTGTTCAGTTGCAAGTTCTTCCAGTTTTTGTTAAAGGACTTTGTTCTAGTGAGCTACAGTGTCTTCAGCTCAGTAACGAAGTTGTAGAGCCATGCCAGACTTTTTCAGGGTTTTTATTAGTGGAGGCAGTGTTGTAAAAATCCATATAAATGCAAGGGTGGTGTTATCCTGGTGGTTAAAGATCTGGGCTGGTAGACGAAAGGATGCAGGCAGTCTGAAGGATCGGTGAACTGTAATCATTGTGCACTAGGGCTGCATGATACTGGAAAAAAAACTTACATTGCAAAATTACATTTTTCTGCTATATGAAAAGTATTTCACCAGATGATTTGAATAGCTCTATTTGGAAAGAATGAATCATTCTAGAATAATTGAGGTGATTTTGTAGGGGGGTGAATCTGCATAGAAATTAATAAACTAATTATAGAATAGATAAATACAGTAGTAGAAAGATGCAGTTGAAATATGCACACACAGATGCACACATCCTGCGATGGGACTATTGCTATATCGATGCTAAAACGATATATCGTGCAGATTATTGTGCACTTTGTAGACATTTTGTCCCAGGTTACTCTATTGGGAAAGTCGCTCCAAATATGCATTAAATTGTCTTGGGTAAAGTAGGAACTGGTAAAAGCATGCAGACGTGGATGACTTCCAACGTTTATACCGTTTACTCTTGAGTTTATGGATATTTGATTACCCCATAATGCTTTAAAGATTCAGCTGCACACTAAGGCTGCATATGAAAACTCATACCTTTCTACTATATAGTAGGCAAAAGACACTATGTAGCTAAAGAAGTATGTCTGAATTCACAGTACTCATGAAAGAGTAGGACAAAAAGTCCCCGGGTGACCTCCTACTACCGGCAGATTCTGAAGTGTGCATACGATGGGCTTTATCCCATCTATCCCATCTATCCCATCTATCTAGGCCCCGGGAGAGGATTTGTGAATGGCAGTGAAGCATGGCGAATGCATTACGTTCAGATACTATAAAGAACATACACATTTTCAGCAGTCATGGAGTAATTATTACTTATCATTTTACAAAATGTGTAAAGTTACATTATTGTAAAGTCTACAATATTTTTTTCAGGCACCTGCAAAACTATTTAGATTTAAGCCACTTGATGCCTTTTTTATATGAGTACCTTTTTATTTTCAAACCATCTTCATGACTGAAAAGTGTAGGCGCACATTTGTCATCATTTTGAGAAAGACTGAATGTTGAGGCTTCAAGGGCACAGTGGAGATAAAGCGCTTTACTTTCAGTCACTTTACAGCCTGTTGAACTTTATGATTCTAATAGCATTTGCCCCATAAACATGTCAAACTGCATATGATCTTAATTGCATGTATTTTCAATGAATCATGCATTCAGGCATCACAAAGACTCGAGCACCACTGTGCCATTTAATGTCCATCTGTGTTTCATCTGAAGGCTCTTGCTTGAATGATCCTGTGTAGTCCCAGTATCCCCAGATGAATCCGTTACAAAAACTACTGAGTCAGAACAGACCGGATGTTTTTCTGCAGAGTGGTGCAGGGCTTCAGTTGGTCCCGGTGCACTGGGGCAGGAGAGAACCCTTTAAGTGAGATGAAAAATGCATTCGACAACCCAACAAAGAATCCATATCGAGACCCTCCAATGAAAGGCACTTTAAAACGCTGCCTCAATGCAACAGAGAGGTTGATTTTTTCGAGGGTAAAGTCAAACATTTCAATTTGTGCCACTCACTAGCTTTTCCACATTCCGTTAGTGTCTGTCTACAGTATGTCTCTCACTGTAAACGCTTGTTTCCTTCTTTGTGTTCCTCCCGCTCCTCCTCCTCCTCCCTGTAATCATAATCTGTGCCTTTGTTTCTCATCCTCTCTCGCTCCCTCGTTCCTCGTCGCAGCTGCACCTCAAGCTCTAATTCTCATTTTCCCCATTTTAGCAATGTCTTGACTTCCCTTTCAACTTCACCCGACAGCATCCTGTGTCTTAATTAAAATGGGGCCCTCAAAAAAAGAGAAAAACTAATGAAAGAAGAAGCTGTTAATTACACAACAAGGTCACAAGCCTTTTACCTTCACAGCTTAATTGTGGCCTTGATTGTGTTTCTGCCTCATTTTTTATGCAGACGCCAGACTGACACACTCTGGTAATTGTTGCTTGAGCTCTTCTCGAGGGTCACACGTGTTTGTGTGTCTGCAGAGCTTGTGAGTTTGTGTATCCGTGCAAGTGTGATGCAGAAATGTGTATGTTTGTCATATTTCAGGTGTTTATGCATGCTGACGTCTGACCGTTGCCCTTCATGACCTTCCTGCCCTGTACATCCATTCCTCTTCAGTTGAGCCTCTCGTTTCTCAGCAAGGGTCATCCTGACCTTTAAACCCTTACAGACCTCCCAGTGTCTCCCTAACCTTGCCATCGATCCTGTCACGTATAGATCTGTGTTCCTGACCATTTTACTTTCGATTTCCAACAGTCCTGTCGTTTTCTTTGGTCAGTTGTATTGATGACTCTTAGGCACTAAGGTCAGAGGTGCTACAGTTGGGGTCACTGGATCTTTTCATAACCTTTTTCCATGTTTCTTGACATGATCAATACCATAATCAATAATATTCTCTCCCCCTATCATCTTCCTCTTTTTCCTTTAATTTCTCCCTCTTCTGCCCTCCCATCATCTTCCCCCTTTTCCTTTACCTTCTCTCTCTTCTCCCCATCATCTTCCCCCTTTTCCTTTACCTTCTCTCTCTTCTCCCATCATCTTCTCCCTTTTCCTTTACCTTCTCTCTCTTCTCCCATCATCCTCCCCCTTTTCCTTTACCTTCTCTCTCCTCCCATCATCTTCCCCCTTTTCCTTTACCTTCTCTCTCTTCTCCCCATCATCTTCCCCCTTTTCCTTTACCTTCTCTCTCTCCTCCCCATCGTCTTCCCCCTTTTCCTTTACCTTCTCTCTCTTCTCCCCATCATCTTCCCCCTTTTCCTTTACCTTCTCTCTCTTCTCCATCATCTTCCCCCTTTTCCTTTACCTCTCTCTCCTCCCATCATCTTCCCCCTTTTCCTTTACCTTCTCTCTCTCCTCCCCATCTTCCCCTTTTCCTTTACCTTCTCTCTCTTCTCCCCATCATCTTCCCCCTTTTCCTTTACCTTCTCTCTCTTCTCCCATCATCTTCCTCCTTTTCTTTACCTTCTCTCTCTTCTCCCCATCATCTTCCCCTTTTCCTTTACCTTCTCTCTCTTCTCCCCATCATCTTCCCCCTTTTCCTTTGCCTTCTCTCTCTTCTCCCCATCATCTTCCCCCTTTTCCTTTACCTTCTCTCTCTTCTCCCCATCATCTTCCCCTTTTCCTTTACCTTCTCTCTCCTCCCCATCATCTTCCCCCTTTTCCTTTACCTTCTCTCTCTCCTCCCCATCATCTTCCCCCTTTTCCTTTACCTTCTCTCTCTTCTCCCCATCATCTTCCCCCTTTTCTTTACCTTCTCTCTCTTCTCCCCATCATCTTCCCCCTTTTCCTTTACCTTCTCTCTCTCCTCCCCATCATCTTCCCCCTTTTCCTTTACCTTCTCTCTCTTCCTCCCCATCATCTTCCCCCTTTTCCTTTACCTTCTCTCTCTTCTCCCCATCATCTTCCCCTTTTCTTTACCTTCTCTCTCTTCTCCATCATCTTCCCCCTTTTCCTTTACCTTCTCTCTCTCCTCCCCATCATCTTCCCCTTTTCCTTTACCTTCTCTCTCTTCTCCCCATCATCTTCCCCCTTTTCCTTTGCCTTCTCTCTCTCCTCCCCATCATCTTCCCCCTTTTCCTTTACCTTCTCTCTCTCCTCCCCATCATCTTCCCCCTTTTCCTTTACCTTCTCTCTCTCCTCCCCATCATCTTCCCCTTTTCCTTTACCTTCTCTCTCTCCTCCCCATCATCTTCCCCCTTTTCCTTTACCTTCTCTCTCTTCTCCCCATCATCCTCCCCTTTTCCTTTACCTTCTCTCTCTCCTCCCCATCGTATTCCCCCTTTTCCTTTACCTTCTCTCTCTTCTCCCCATCATCTTCCCCCTTTTCCTTTACCTTCTCTCTCTTCTCCCATCATCTTCCCCCTTTTTCCTTTACCTTCTCTCTTCTCCCCATCATCTTCCCCCTTTTCCTTTACCTTCTCTCTCTTCTCCCCATCATCTTCCCCCTTTTCCTTTACCTTCTCTCTCTTCTCCCATCATCTTCCCCCTTTTCTTTACCTTCTCTCTCTTCTCCCCATCATCTTCCCCCTTTTCCTTTACCTTCTCTCTCTTCTCCCCATCATCTTCCCCCTTTTCCTTTACCTTCTCTCTCTCCTCCCCATCATCTTCCCCTTTTCCTTTACCTTCTCTCTCTTCTCCCCATCATCTTCCCCCTTTTCCTTTACCGTCTCTCTCTTCTCCCATCATCTTCCCCCTTTTCCTTTACCTTCTCTCTCTTCTCCCATCATCTTCCCCCTTTTCCTTTACCTTCTCTCTCTTCTCCCATCATCTTGCCCCTTTTCCTTTACCTTCTCTCTCTTCTCCCCATCATCTTCCCCCTTTTCCTTTACCTTCTCTCTCTCCTCCCCATCATCTTCCCCCTTTTCCTTTACCTTCTCTCTCTTCTCCCATCATCTTCCCCCTTTTCCTTTACCTTCTCTCTCTTCTCCCATCATCCTCCCCTTTTCCTTTACCTTCTCTCTCTCCTCCCCATCATCTTCCCCCTTTTCCTTACCTTCTCTCTCTCCTCCCCATCATCTTCCCCCTTTTCCTTTACCTTCTCTCTCTTCTCCATCATCTTCCCCCTTTTCCTTTTACCGTCTCTCTCTTCTCCCCATCATCCTCCCCCTTTTCCTTTACCTTCTCTCTCTCCTCCCATCATCTTCCCCCTTTTCCTTTACCTTCTCTCTCTTCTCCCCATCATCTTCCCCCTTTTCCTTTACCTTCTCTCTCTTCTCCCCATCATCTTCCCCCTTTTCCTTTACTCCTTTGGCATTAAGGTCAATCGTCAGAGGGGCTTCCGTTTTAGGTTGAGGTCACTGGATTTTCTCATAAAAGTGATTTTTTTTCCCCAATAATCTTGGCTTGGTCCATAAAAATACCTCTCTTTTCCTTCCTTCAATGCTTTAACATTCCCGCTCTGGTTATTCTGCACAGCATAATCGTGGTGTGTTATTGGAAGAAATATCTGTTATCGTTCCTGACCTCTACGCCATTGATCATGGAAATGTGACCAGCCTCCAGACATCCATTTGCCCTCAAAAAATGGAAATCAATCAACAAACACGCCTCTCATCTTTTGTATTATAATTACACTGTTGGGTTGTGCTGCTGACTAACCTGTTCAGAAGGAAATGTTTCAGCAATGTGTTTGTAAGATGCTCGATTGGTTGCGTCTGCAAAACTTTGAGGAATGACTTCTGTTCCACTTTGCTTTATCACTTAATGTTCAAGCTGAGCCTCGCGCTCTGAAAGTGAAAGGGGAGAATGAAAAAGAGGTATCCATTACCTGAGCTAACAATAAGGAGCGCTGTTTGTTTGAGGCTGCAAATGTGCCCAACCTGTCGTGCTTAGATATTTCTGAGAGATGTTGCAAATTTGCCTGCATCTCATTCGCAACCCCGCTCTCATTCTCCGAACCCAGCATCCTCATCAGTCGGACACCCTTCAGTGATTCCGAAACGAGCTTTTACTTTTTTTCTCTTTTCCATCTCTCTCTCTCAATTCCTTGAGTGCCGCACCTGAAATTGCTTTGACATTCAGATGCAAACATAACCATTGACACCCGCCTGATGGGTTTGGAATGCAAATGGACAGGGCTCTCTCTCCTCCGATCTCATCCCTCTCTCCCAGCCTAATGAGGGAAAGCTGATAGCTTGCTTTCTCAGATCAGGCAGACGTGGATATAGGTGTGTTGAGATTGGGGTTTGAGGGGACATGGGTAATGTCACTGAAAGCCTACAGGAAATCAATTTCCCGAGTGCCGTCTCCCCACTGTGAGATGCTAGCCTGCTGTCTGCGAGGAGCAAAAGGGATGCAGACGAGACAGCCTCGCTCTCGCTGAAACACCGGAGCACATTAGCACACTTATTTAATGTTGCAGTGGCACACTTCATTTTCTTTCCTTGCCCCTTTTCCCTCTTCCTTCCTTCAGCATTTATTTTTCTTTCCTCCGCCTAAACTTTCTTCTCTTTTCTTCCTTTCTTCCTCTTTCTATGTTCCTTTATGCATTTTTGCCTTTTCTTTCTGCCTGTCTTTCTTCCTTCTTTACCTCCCCACTTTTTTCCAACACTTCTTCTTTCCTTTTTCTCTTTCCCCTTCCTTCGTTGATTACCTTCCACTTCTTTACATCTCCCTTTTTATTTATTTTCACCATCTTTCCTTTCATTTATTTTTTTGCTACCTCTTTTTTCTACTTCCTTCCTTCCTTCCTTTCTTCCTTAAATCTGTCTTTCTTTACTTCCTTCCTTCCTTAAATCTGTCTTTCTTTACTTCCTTCCTTCCTTCTCTGCTTTTTTCAGTCTTTCCTTCATTTCTTGTCTCCCACTTTTCCTTGCCTCCAACTTTTTTCCCTGGTTTAATTTTCCTTCCATCTGTATTTTTCATTTCCTTCCTTTCCTCTGTCCCTCCTTCTCAATTTCCTTTTCTTTTCTACAGATTCGTTCATCCATTTTTCCTTCTTTTTCTTTCATAATTTTTTTTCCTCCCTACTTTTTTCACATCTGTCCTTCCTTCCTTCCTTCCTTCCTTCCTTCCTTCCTTCCTTCCTTCCTTCCTTCCTTCCTTCCTTTCCTGCTTCCTTCTTTCCTTCCTTTCCTGCTTCCTTTGTTCCTTCTCTCCCACTTTCTGCTCTTTTTCCCTGTTTCACTTTCATTCTATCTTTATTTCCATCTGTATTTTTCATTTCCTTCCTTCTGTTCTTCCTTTTCAATTTCCCTTTCTACACCTTTTCCTCTTGACATCTCTATGCGAAATCTCTCACACTCTTTATGTAGTTCTGCCTCTGTAACGCTGTTCCCCTGGACCTTCTGTGAGAAATTACACATTGAAGTGGTCTATGATCTGTAAACGCAATGACCTGGATTTTCTAATTCACGTGACCATTGTGCACACATGTAGCGGTGCCTGACTCCTCTCTGATCAGCTCAGCCTTATGCTTCTCCATCAGGGGCTTGGTCTCAGGCTCAGCTCTGGACATTTACAAATCTCCTCCGTACTTGGCTAAATGGAAACCATCCATCAGAGGTGACAGGAAGCAAACAAAGCCCCAACATTAGCTGCTTGGACGCCTTTGATGATGTCATCCTCCGTTCTAAGCCCCTGGAGGTGGGTGACCTAATGTGGTTCATTGGGGAAGGGAGGGAGAGCACAGTGCAGTCTGTAGATGAAGAAAGTGTGCAACCAAGGGTTGACAGAACTCTTGTGCAAGAAAGGTGTGAATGTACAAAGTGCAATAGAGTCCAAGACTGTGAGGGGGGCGTTCATTGATTTGGGTCATAGCAGATCTGTGTTTTAATAAGGGAACAGCATTGATGAAGATTGATCGGTGGTGTGTGAGTGTGATGCTGGGATTCAAGCCTCATCAGGCAGAGCTCGGATCATTCTTGGCCTGATTAGGATTAAGGCTGAGCAGTGTAATGTCCTCTAATTCTGACTCTTGTCCATGGTTTTTCTATTGTTCTGTTGGTAGTGATAAGCGAGTGTGTGAGAAGAGGGATTTGGAGGGAGATGGAGAACATGGGAGAGGGTGAGAGAGTCTGAGAGGATAAGAGTACAAAGGAAATAAAAGAAGAGTGAAGGAAAATGGTGAGGTGTGTTAAGAGGATGAATGTGATGGACATGCAGAGAAAGAGTCTGTCCAGTCGTGTCACCCTAAGAGCGCCTCGTTTGTCTCTCTCCAGATCCCACTGAAAGGGACTCAGTTCGAGCGATTTATGGCTGTCATGTAAACCATAACTAGAGGAAAATGTGTGGTTTTACTTGCTTACGAAGCTTGGATGCTGTCATGTGATTTAAGATTTACATTGGTTGGTATTGTAGGTGAGTGGTTCGAGAGCCAACACCCAAATCTCTATACATTTCTGATCCCAGTTATGTTAGAATTTTGCTTCTGTTACCAGACCACTGAAGATGATTGTTTGTGGCATATGAGATTTGGAAAAATAGCTTTGGTGCCTCTGATTAATGCAGAGGGCATATCAATGTCACTGTAATCACGGTGGCAGAATGCACAGTTTCTGATGGGAAAAGCATGTGGGTTACCTGTGTATCCTGAACAGGTTATTATAACCCAATGATCTAAACACTCACAGGGGACTGAAGAGCATATGATAGGCAGGACCTTTAAAATAGACCTTTCACTCCTTCGTTTATGTGGATTTATTCAATTCGCAAGGGATTCTTTCATAAATTGGAATTAGCAGCATTGAGGCAGTGATCTGAATATGATGACATGAATTATTGATTCCCTGACAGCTGCTTGCAAATCTATCCTGACATTTGGAAAGAAGACGGCATGGAATTATAGCCAGAAAATAATGACGGCCATTTGTGTTGAGACGAGAGAGGGAGAGCAAAGCAAACGTCTTTTTGGACTTATTAATATTCATTAATACCTCCTGTCTGAGCACCATTGAAACAATTCATTGCTCACGTTTACTGTATTATGTTCTTTATGATTTATTGATGTGTGTTTGAAAGAGCTGGGTGGTTATGAAGAGACCCCTCAGTGAAATCTGATTGCTCACACAAAACCAGATCTTTGTCAGCCAGATTTTCAGATTTTTTTTCCATTATTATTTTTCTCTCTTTTGCTTTCCCTTCTTTAACCTACACAATGTATTTAAAAAAATGCATCTACTAACTAACTCTTTGCAATAAAGGCAACTTATGGGGCAAAGTGTTAATTATAGCATTATATTTAAATCTATATAGGCGAAGCATTGTAGCCGATCACAGACATGTTGAGCACATGCTGTGATCTCGTCATTGAAATGTGATTTCTGCAAACACAATGTAAACTGGTTGATTATATCGTGAGTTTTGACGTGAGTCCAGAACTCAGTCCCTGATAAACGCGCTCTGTTTGATTGACAGCTCTAGCGATTGTAAAGGGAGCGCTCTTTGACCGCTTTCTATATATAATTTCATCTACTAAGAGAAACGATGTGAAGTTGAGCGTTTAGTCACTGGTTTGATTTACTGACACACAGACACAGAACATCTGACTGTACATGAATCATTACAGAAATCACTGGTCTCAGATCAGGCATTAGAATTAACACAGTTACTCACATATTGTGGCATTATTGTCGAGTCCATATCGTGGAAGTATGTTTGCAAAGCCTGCGCCAAAATTTCCCAAAGAATCCGCAGTGAAATGTAGCGAATGCCAATAAATAATGCTCAACTGAGACGTTCACATTGTTGCAAATAAATAAGCACATTCCCAGCATTAGGATCCTTTGGAAGGTAATGTTATGGCCCCACTTTATATTAGGTGTCCTTAACTACTATGTACTTACATAAAAAATAAGTACAATGTACTTACTGTGTTCATATTGTGTTGCAAAACACCTTTGCTGATATTGAGGTGGGATACGGGTAGGGTTAGGGACAGGTGTGGTGGTGTGGGTCAGTTTAAGGGTAGGGTTAGGGACAGGTGTGGTGGTGTGGGTTAGTTTAAGGGTAGGGTTAGGGACAGGTGTGGTGGTGTGGGTAAGTTTAAGGGTAGGGTTAGGGACAGGTGTGGTGGGATGGGTTAGTTTAAGGGTAGGGTTAGGGACAGGTGTGGTGGGATGGGTTAGTTAAGGGTAGGGTTAGGGACAGGTGTGGTGAGATGGGTCAGTTTAAGGGTAGGGTTAGGGACAGGTGTGGTGGGATGGGTTAGTTTAAGGGTAGGGTTAGGGACAGGTGTGGTGGGATGGGTAAGTTTAAGGGTAGGGTTAGGGACAGGTGTGGTGGGATGGGTTAGTTTAAGGGTAGGGTTAGGGACAGGTGTGGTGAGATGGGTCAGTTTAAGGGTAGGGTTAGGGACAGGTGTGGTGGGATGGGTCAGTTTAAGGGTAGGGTTAGGGACAGGTGTGGTGGGATGGGTCAGTTTAAGGGTAGGGTTAGGGACAGGTGTGGTGGGATGGGTCAGTTTAAGGGTAGGGTTAGGGACAGGTGTGGTGAGATGGGTCAGTTTAAGGGTAGGGTTAGGGACAGGTGTGGTGGTGTGGGTAAGTTTAAGGGTAGGGTTAGGGACAGGTGTGGTGGGATGGGTCAGTTTAAGGGTAGGGTTAGGGACAGGTGTGGTGGGATGGGTTTAAGGGTAGGGTTAGGGACAGGTGTGGTGGGATGGGTCAGTTTAAGGGTAGGGTTAGGGACAGGTGTGGTGGTGTGGGTCAGTTTAAGGGTAGGGTTAGGGACAGGTGTGGTGGTGTGGGTCAGTTTAAGGGTAGGGTTAGGGACAGGTGTGGTGGGATGGGTTAGTTTAAGGGTAGGGTTAGGGACAGGTGTGGTGGGATGGGTTAGTTTAAGGTAGGGTTAGGGACAGGTGTGGTGAGATGGGTCAGTTTAAGGAGGTAGGGTTAGGGACAGGTGTGGTGGTGTGGGTAAGTTTAAGGGTAGGGTTAGGGACAGGTGTGGTGGGATGGGTTAGTTTAAGGGTAGGGTTAGGGACAGGTGTGGTGAGATGGGTCAGTTTAAGCGTGGGGTTAGGGACAGGTGTGGTGGTGTGGGTAAGTTTAAGGGTAGGGTTAGGGACAGGTGTGGTGGGATGGGTCAGTTTAAGGGTAGGGTTAGGGACAGGTGTGGTGGGATGGGTCAGTTTAAGGGTAGGGTTAGGGACAGGTGTGGTGAGATGGGTCAGTTTAAGGGTAGGGTTAGGGACAGGTGTGGTGGGATGGGTTAGTTTAAGGGTAGGGTTAGGGACAGGTGTGGTGGGATGGGTCAGTTTAAGGGTAGGGTTAGGGACAGGTGTGGTGGGATGGGTCAGTTTAAGGGTAGGGTTAGGGACAGGTGTGGTGGGATGGGTCAGTTTAAGGGTAGGGTTAGGGACAGGTGTGGTGGTGTGGGTCAGTTTAAGGGTAGGGTTAGGGACAGGTGTGGTGGGATGGGTCAGTTTAAGGGTAGGGTTAGGGACAGGTGTGGTGGTGTGGGTCAGTTTAAGGGTAGGGTTAGGGACAGGTGTGGTGAGATGGGTCAGTTTAAGGGTAGGCTTAGGGACAGGTGTGGTGAGATGGGTCAGTTTAAGGGTAGGGTTAGGGACAGGTGTGGTGGGATGGGTTAGTTTAAGGGTAGGGTTAGGGACAGGTGTGGTGGTGTGGGTCAGTTTAAGGGTAGGGTTAGGGACAGGTGTGGTGAGATGGGTCAGTTTAAGGGTAGGGTTAGGGACAGGTGTGGTGAGATGGGTCAGTTTAAGGGTAGGGTTAGGGACAGGTGTGGTGGGATGGGTAAGTTTAAGGGTAGGGTTAGGGACAGGTGTGGTGGTATGGGTAAGTTTAAGGGTAGGGTTAGGGACAGGTGTGATGGGATGGGTCAGTTTAAGGGTACGTTAGGGACAGATGTGGTGGTGTGGGTAATTTTAAGGGTAGGGTTAGGGACAGGTGTGGTGGTGTGGGTTAGTTTAAGGGTAACGTTAGGGACAGATGTGGTGGTGTGGGTAATTTTAAGGGTAGGGTTAGGGACAGGTGTGGTGGGATGGGTTATTTTAAGGGTAGGGTTAGGGACAGGTGTGATGGGATGGGTCAGTTCAAGGGTAGGGTTAGGACAGATGTGGTGGTGTGGGTAATTTTAGGGGTAGGGTTAGGGACAGGTGTGGTGGGATGGGTCAGTTTAAAGGGTAGGGTTAGGGACAGGTGTGGTAGGATGGGTAAGTTTAAGGGTAGGGTTAGGGACAGGTGTGATGGGATGGGTTAGTTTAAGGGTAGGGTTAGGGACAGGTGTGATGGGATGGGTTAGTTTAAGGGTAGGGTTAGGGACAGGTGTGGTGGTATGGGTAAGTTTAAGGGTAGGGTTAGGGACAGGTGTGATGGGATGGGTTAGTTTAAGGGTAGGGTTAGGGACAGGTGTGGTGGTGTGGGTTAGTTTAAGGGTAGGGTTAGGGACAGGTGTGGTGGTATGGGTAAGTTTAAGGGTAGGGTTAGGGACAGGTGTGGTGGGATGGGTAAGTTTTTAAGGGTAGGGTTAGGGACAGGTGTGATGGGATGTGTTAGTTTAAGGGTAGGGTTAGGGACAGGTGTGATGGGATGGGTTAGTTTAAGGGTAGGGTTAGGGACAGGTGTGGTGGTGTGGGTTAGTTTAAGGGTAGGGTTAGGGACAGGTGTGGTGGGATTGGTTAGTTTAAGGGTAGGGTTAGGGACAGGTGTGGTGGTGTGTGGGTTAGTTTAAGGGTAGGGTTAGGGACAGGTGTGGTGGTATGGGTAAGTTTAAGGGTAGGGTTAGGGACAGGTTTGGTGGGATGGGTAAGTTTAAGGGTAGGGTTAGGGACAGGTGTGATGGGATGGGTTAGTTTAAGGGTAGGGTTAGGGACAGGTGTGATGGGATGGGTTAGTTTAAGGGTAGGGTTAGGGACAGGTGTGGTGGTGTGGGTTAGTTTAAGGGTAGGGTTAGGGACAGGTGTGGTGGTATGGGTAAGTTTAAGGGTAGGGTTAGGGACAGGTGTGGTGGGATGGGTAAGTTTTTAAGGGTAGGGTTAGTGACAGGTGTGGTGGGATGGGTTAGTTTAAGGGTAGGGTTAGGGACAGGTGTGATGGGATGGGTTAGTTTAAGGGTAGGGTTAGGGACAGGTGTGATGGGATGGGTGAGTTTAAGGGTAGGGTTAGGGACAGGTGTGGTGGGATGGGTCAGTTTAAGGGTAGGGTTAGGGACAGGTGTGGTGGGATGGGTAAGGTTAAGGGTAGGGTTAGGGACAGGTGTGGTGGGATGGGTCAGTTTAAGGGTAGGGTTAGGGACAGGTGTGGTGGTGTGGGTAAGTTTAAGGGTAGGGTTAGGGACAGGTGTGGTGGTGTGGGTAAGTTTAAGGGTAGGGTTAGGGACAGGTGTGGTGGTGTGGGTGTTTAAGGGTAGGGTTAGGGACAGGTGTGGTGGGATGGGTCAGTTTAAGGGTAGGGTTAGGGACAGGTGTGGTGGGATGGGTAAGTTTAAGGGTAGGGTTAGGGACAGGTGTGGTGAGATGGGTCAGTTTAAGGGTAGGGTTAGGGACAGGTGTGGTGGGATGGGTAAGTTTAAGGGTAGGGTTAGGGACAGGTGTGGTGGGATGGGTCAGTTTAAGGGTAGGGTTAGGGACAGGTGTGGTGGGATGGGTAAGGTTAAGGGTAGGGTTAGGGACAGGTGTGGTGGGATGGGTCAGTTTAAGGGTAGGGTTAGGGACAGGTGTGATGGGATGGGTAAGTTTAAGGGTAGGGTTAGGGACAGGTGTGGTGGTGTGGGTAAGTTTAAGGGTAGGGTTAGGGACAGGTGTGATGGGATGGGTTAGTTTAAGGGTAGGGTTAGGGACAGGTGTGGTGGGATGGGTCAGTTTAAGGGTAGGGTTAGGGACAGGTGTGGTGGTGTGGGTCAGTTTAAGGGTAGGGTTAGGGACAGGTGTGGTGGTGTGGGTCAGTTTAAGGGTAGGGTTAGGGACAGGTGTGGTGGGATGGGTCAGTTTAAGGGTAGGGTTAGGGACAGGTGTGGTGGGATGGGTCAGTTTAAGGGTAGGGTTAGGGACAGGTGTGGTGGGATGGGTAAGGTTAAGGGTAGTGTTAGGTGTAAGGGAAGTGTCAACTGTGTAATTACAAATGTAACTACAGAAATTAATTACAGATGTAATTACATGCAGGTATTTTTTTAAATGTAAGTACAATGTAAATACATGTATGTACACAATAAGTGCAATGTATCAAATTATTAATTAAAATGTTAGTACATAGTAGTTAAGGCCACCTAATATAAAGTGGGGCCAATGTTATTTTTATTCTGTTCGTCTCTCCTCGTCATCTCACTAACACTCCAGTGGGCGGGGCCAGAGCTGTGATGATAAAGTAGGCGTTGATCTTCTTCTGCCGAGGCGGTCTTTCACCATCTATTATAGACACATTCCACAACGAGTGAAAAAAAATGCACCTACTATCTACATTTTGCATATATTTTAATCTTTCTTATGGGAAACTGGTATGGTCGCACTACCTGTGTCGTGTTCTGTCTTGGAGTAATGGCTTCTGTATCTATTAATCTCATTTGTAAATCGATTTGGATTAAAGTGCCTGCTAAATGAACACATTTAAATGATTTGTTTGTTCTCCATTAGACTTTAAATGATGCATAATTTCATATAATAAACCCTGGCATAAAATTAGGCAGAGAGTGTCCTAAACACTACTTCATCTGAAAACTTGATCCACAGGCCTGCTTTTCCTTTAGATATTTGGCATTTGTCTTTGTGCTGGCTCCTCTGCGACCTGGACCCCTGGCGAGACTTCTGCTCGATCTGCATTAGAGTTCCTCATGGCGCTATAGAGCCAGTCGTCTCACTGGTTTCTGTTAATCAACCCCTGCTGATGTCACATTAGATACATTGATCCGTATATAGCCAGCTGGTCTGTTGTGGAATTAGACAAAGATGAATCCCTGGGAATGTCTGTGTAATGTCAGCAGATATGGGTTGTAATCGCGTTCCCTTCAGTGTGTTTGGCTTTAGCTGTCTTCAGTTGTCCCGGCAGCCGTAAAACACATTACCGTTTAAAGTCAAGTTGTAAAGACAGCAGCAGAAACAAACACGGGTCTGATAACACACATTTTGTTAGGGCTGTTTGCAGGAATTAACTCGACAAGCCATGAGAGTGGTCAGCCTTGCTTTCACATTTCATACATTGTTTTGGTGTGTAACTGTGTATGTGTTTAGAGTTCTATGCTTTTATATTCCAAATCACTTATTTTGGTATTTTTCTGATTGTCTATCAGATTCTGCTTGCCTCACTGGAAAACAGGACTGTGTGTGTGTGTGTGTGTGTGTGTGTGTGTGTGTGTGTGTGTGTGTGTGTGTGTGTGTGTGTGTGTGTGTGTGTGTGTGTGTGTGTGTGTGTGTGTGTGTGTGTGTGTGTGTGTGTGTGTGTGTGTGTGTGTGTGTGTGTGTGTGTCGCTGTGTATCCATGTGCATATTTATTGCATGTTTCCAGAGAATTGTTTTTATGACCCTGTCAGTGCATTGAGGCAATGATGAAATGATTGTATAATGATTCAAAATGAAATTGAGGATGGACAAATGGATGGGATGGGGTTGAGTGTAAGGATTTATAAATTATACTCTTAAAGGGGTCATAACCTGCATTGTTTTATTGTTTTATAATGTTTCATGAGGTGCACTTATTATGCTAGTAGGATTTTTACACCCAAAATTGTCATAATTTAGAAATAAAAGGCATTTTTCATACCCTGTGATTGGCTGCTGTGAGACTTCAGTGTAAACGCCCACTGCTGTGATTGGCTGCTGTGAGACTTCAGTGTAAACGCCCACTGCTGTGATTGGCTGCTGTGAGACTTCAGTGTAAACGCCCACTGCTGTGATTGGCTGCTGTGAGACTTCAGTGTAAACGCCCACTGCTGTGATTGGCCGCTGAGAGACTTCAGTGTAAACGCCCACTGCTGTGATTGGCTGACATCTTTGCAAATCAAATCAATAGTATTACATGTGGAACTCTCAAAAACGTTTAGCATTTTAGTAGTGTTTTTACTATTACAGCTCTCAAGGTTAAATAATGGTGAAAAGTGTTGATTACAGCATTATATTCAGATCTATGGCATTATATTCAGATCTATGGCATTATATTCAGATCTATGGCATTATATTTAGATCTATGGCATTATATTCAGATCTATGGCATTATATTCAGATCTATGGCATTATATTCAGATCTATGGCATTATATTTAGATCTATGGCATTATATTCAGATCTATGGCATTATATTCAGATCTATGGCATTATATTCAGATCTATGGCATTATATTCAGATCTATGGCATTATATTCAGATCTATGACATTATATTCAGATCTATGGCATTATTTTCAGATCTATGGCATTATATTCAGATCTATGGCATTATTTTCAGATCTATGGCATTATATTTAGATCTATGGCATTATATTCAGATCTATGGCATTATATTCAGATCTATGGCATTATATTCAGATCTATGGCATTATATTCAGATCTATGGCATTATATTCAGATCTATGGACATTATATTCAGATCTATGGCATTATATTCAGATCTATGGCATTATATTCAGATCTATGGCATTATATTCAGATCTATGGCATTATATTCAGATCTATGACATTATATTTAGATCTATGGCATTATATTCAGATCTATGGCATTATATTCAGATCTATGGCATTATATTCAGATCTATGGCATTATATTCAGATCTATGGCATTATATTCAGATGGTGGCATGGACGGTTGAGCGCATGAATGCAGGATCTCGTCATTGCAACTGGATTTCATCATAACTAACAGTGCAAACACAATGTAAACTGGTTGATTATATCGTGAGTTTTGACGCGAGTCCAGAACTCAGTCCCTGATAAACGCGCTCTGTTTGATTGACAGCTCCAGTGATTGTTAAGGGAGCGCTCTTTGACCGCTTTCTATATATAATTTCATCACAATTTAAATCACATTATTTTTATCAGCTAAGAGAAACGATGTGAAGTTGAGCGTTTAGTCACTGGTTTGATTTACTGACACACAGACACAGAACATCTGACTGTACATGAATCATTACAGAAATCACTGGACTCAGATCAGGCATTAGAATTAACACAGTTACTCCGAAATTTCCCAAAGAATCCGCAGTGAAATGTAGCGAATGCCAATAAATAATGCTCAACTGAGACGTTCACATTGTTGCAAATAAATAAGCACATTCCCAGCATTAGGATCCTTTGGAAGGTAATGTTATTTTTATTGTGTTCGTCTCTCCTCGTCATCTCACTAACACTCCAGTGGGCGGGGCCAGAGCTGTGATGATGAAGTGGGCGTTGATCTTCTTCTGCCGAGGCGGTCTTTCACCATCTATTATAGACACATTCCACAACGAGTCGTTCTCTGGGTTTTTTTGGACTAACACGGAAGCTTTCAGTTCTGAAACGTACAGGATATTCATATATTATTTTGACATCTTATTTCAAAAGCTCAAGGAAATCTCAGTTCATGACGCCTTTAACATCTAGAGCTGAGTGAAGCATGTTCAAGCCTTAACAATGATAAGCATGCAAGTATAGCACCTTTCACAGGGATCAACGGTGTGTTGGTTAGCATGACCCGGTTAGCATGACCCGGTTAGCATGACCCGGTTAGCATGACCCGGTTAGCATGACCCGGTTAGCATGACCCGGTTAGCATGACTCGGTTAGCATGACCCGGTTAGCATGACCCGGTTAGCATGACCCGGTTAGCATGACTCGGTTAGCATGACCGGTTAGCATGACCGGTTAGCATGACCCGGTTAGCATGACTCGGTTAGCATGACCCGGCATGACCCGGTTAGCATGACTCGGTTAGCATGACCCGGTTAGCATGACCGGTTAGCATGACCCGGTTAGCATGACTCGGTTAGCATGACCCGGTTAGCATGACCCGGTTAGCATGACCCGGTTAGCATGACCCGGTTAGCATGACCCGGTTAGCATGACCCGGTTAGCATGACTCGGTTAGCATGACTCGGTTAGCATGACCCGGTTAGCATGACCCGGTTAGCATGACCCGGTTAGCATGACTCGGTTAGCATGACCGGTTAGCATGACCCGGTTAGCATGACCCGGTTAGCATGACTGGTTAGCATGACCCGGTTAGCATGACCGTTAGCATGACCGCATGACCCGGTTAGCATGACTCGATTAGCATGACTCGGTTAGCATGACTCGGTTAGCATGACCCGGTTAGCATGACTCGGTTAGCATGACCCGGTTAGCATGACTCGGTTAGCATGACTCGGTTAGCATGACCCGGTTAGCATGACTCGGTTAGCATGACCCGGTTAGCCCCTGCTGGTGGATTCTGTAACTACACCATCTGGTTCTAAAAGGCAACTTTCTCCATTGAATGCCGATTTTGTTACTTTTTTAGTTTCTTAATAAAACCCTGTTTCAATTAAATTATATGATTGAATTAAAAAAATGTAATTTTTTATTAAATGAATAAATTAACAAAATGCTTAATTAAAAATATTAGTCTTTGTTTTATGGATTTGTTTGTTCACTGCACATGGGTTGTGTGTTTGAGCTACACACCCTTACGCTCACAGCGCACAGACTGAACTCTGCGATCCAGTGTTGCGCGAGTGTCTCCGCGGGTTCTTTACGAGCGCGAGCTTCCATCACTTACTGCTCGTACAGGAAACAAACTGCCCTTAATCATGTGTAATATGAGCCTCATTAGTTAGAAAGGATTTTGTTCCTGGAGGCACTGTCGCATGTTTTTCCGTCTTATGGTCCCAATGGTTCTCTCATGATCAGGTCTGAAGCCTGTCCTGTCCCGCCTCAGGTGATGCCCAGCCACAGGTGGTGTGGTAACGGCCTCTGTGTGTGTGTTCTCTCTTGCCAGCCTGTCCTGCG
>CM040919.1:2481836-2486836 GCA_023029165.1 Gobiocypris rarus | reverse complement strand
CTGTGTGAATATATAGTGCTTCTGTTCATTATCTGATCATAACTCCAGTATCAGTGTAATATTCCTCAGTGTAGATCAGCTGTTCTCTGTGTGAATATATAGTGCTTCTGTTCATTATCTGATCATAACTCCAGTATCAGTGTAATATTCCTCAGTGTAGATCAGCTGTTCTCTGTGTGAATATATAGTGCTTCTGTTCATTATCTGATCATAACTCCAGTATCAGTGTAATATTCCTCAGTGTAGATCAGCTGTTCTCTGTGTGAATATATAGCGCTTCTGTTCATTATCTGATCATAACTCCAGTATCAGTGTAATATTCCTCCAGTGTAGATCAGCTGTTCTCTGTGTGAATATATAGTGCTTCTGTTCATTATCTGATCATAACTCCAGTATCAGTGTAATATTCCTCCAGTGTAGATCAGCTGTTCTCTGTGTGAATATATAGTGCTTCTGTTCATTATCTGATCATAACTCCAGTATCAGTGTAATATTCCTCCAGTGTAGATCAGCTGTTCTCTGTGTGAATATATAGCGCTTCTGTTCATTATCTGATCATAACTCCAGTATCAGTGTAATATTCCTCCAGTGTAGATCAGCTGTTCTCTGTGTGAATATATAGCTTCTGTTCATTATCTGATCATAACTCCAGTATCAGTGTAATATTCCTCCAGTGTAGATCAGCTGTTCTCTGTGTGAATATATAGTGCTTCTGTTCATTATCTGATCATAACTCCAGTATCAGTGTAATATTCCTCAGTGTAGATCAGCTGTTCTCTGTGTGAATATATAGTGCTTCTGTTCATTATCTGATCATAACTCCAGTATCAGTGTAATATTCCTCCAGTGTAGATCAGCTGTTCTCTGTGTGAATATATAGTGCTTCTGCTCATTATCTGATCATAACTCCAGTATCAGTGTAATATTCCTCAGTGTAGATCAGCTGTTCTCTGTGTGAATATATAGTGCTTCTGTTCATTATCTGATCATAACTCCAGTATCAGTGTAATATTCCTCCAGTGTAGATCAGCTGTTCTCTGTGTGAATATATAGCGCTTCTGTTCATTATCTGATCATAACTCCAGTATCAGTGTAATATTCCTCCAGTGTAGATCAGCTGTTCTCTGTGTGAATATATAGTGCTTCTGTTCATTATCTGATCATAACTCCAGTATCAGTGTAATATTCCTCAGTGTAGATCAGCTGTTCTCTGTGTGAATATATAGTGCTTCTGCTCATTATCTGATCATAACTCCAGTATCAGTGTAATATTCCTCCAGTGTAGATCAGCTGTTCTCTGTGTGAATATATAGTGCTTCTGTTCATTATCTGATCATAACTCCAGTATCAGTGTAATATTCCTCCAGTGTAGATCAGCTGTTCTCTGTGTGAATATATAGTGCTTCTGTTCATTATCTGATCATAACTCCAGTATCAGTGTAATATTCCTCCAGTGTAGATCAGCTGTTCTCTGTGTGAATATATAGTGCTTCTGCTCATTATCTGATCATAACTCCAGTATCAGTGTAATATTCCTCAGTGTAGATCAGCTGTTCTCTGTGTGAATATATAGTGCTTCTGCTCATTATCTGATCATAACTCCAGTATCAGTGTAATATTCCTCCAGTGTAGATCAGCTGTTCTCTGTGTGAATATATAGTGCTTCTGCTCATTATCTGATCATAACTCCAGTATCAGTGTAATATTCCTCCAGTGTAGATCAGCTGTTCTCTGTGTGAATATATAGTGCTTCTGTTCATTATCTGATCATAACTCCAGTATCAGTGTAATATTCCTCAGTGTAGATCAGCTGTTCTCTGTGTGAATATATAGTGCTTCTGTTCATTATCTGATCATAACTCCAGTATCAGTGTAATATTCCTCAGTGTAGATCAGCTGTTCTCTGTGTGAATATATAGTGCTTCTGCTTCATTATCTGATCATAACTCCAGTATCAGTGTAATATTCCTCAGTGTAGATCAGCTGTTCTCTGTGTGAATATATAGTGCTTCTGTTCATTATCTGATCATAACTCCAGTATCAGTGTAATATTCCTCCAGTGTAGATCAGCTGTTCTCTGTGTGAATATATAGTGCTTCTGTCATTATCTGATCATAACTCCAGTATCAGTGTAATATTCCTCCAGTGTAGATCAGCTGTTCTCTGTGTGAATATATAGTGCTTCTGTTCATTATCTGATCATAACTCCAGTATCAGTGTAATATTCCTCCAGTGTAGATCAGCTGTTCTCTGTGTGAATATATAGTGCTTCTGTTCATTATCTGATCATAACTCCAGTATCAGTGTAATATTCCTCAGTGTAGATCAGCTGTTCTCTGTGTGAATATATAGTGCTTCTGTTCATTATCTGATCATAACTCCAGTATCAGTGTAATATTCCTCAGTGTAGATCAGCTGTTCTCTGTGTGAATATATAGTGCTTCTGTTCATTATCTGATCATAACTCCAGTATCAGTGTAATATTCCTCAGTGTAGATCAGCTGTTCTCTGTGTGAATATATAGTGCTTCTGTTCATTATCTGATCATAACTCCAGTATCAGTGTAATATTCCTCCAGTGTAGATCAGCTGTTCTCTGTGTGAATATATAGCGCTTCTGTTCATTATCTGATCATAACTCCAGTATCAGTGTAATATTCCTCAGTGTAGATCAGCTGTTCTCTGTGTGAATATATAGCGCTTCTGTTCATTATCTGATCATAACTCCAGTATCAGTGTAATATTCCTCCAGTGTAGATCAGCTGTTCTCTGTGTGAATATATAGTGCTTCTGTTCATTATCTGATCATAACTCCAGTATCAGTGTAATATTCCTCCAGTGTAGATCAGCTGTTCTCTGTGTGAATATATAGTGCTTCTGTTCATTATCTGATCATAACTCCAGTATCAGTGTAATATTCCTCCAGTGTAGATCAGCTGTTCTCTGTGTGAATATATAGTGCTTCTGTTCATTATCTGATCATAACTCCAGTATCAGTGTAATATTCCTCCAGTGTAGATCAGCTGTTCTCTGTGTGAATATATAGTGCTTCTGTTCATTATCTGATCATAACTCCAGTATCAGTGTAATATTCCTCCAGTGTAGATCAGCTGTTCTCTGTGTGAATATATAGTGCTTCTGTTCATTATCTGATCATAACTCCAGTATCAGTGTAATATTCCTCCAGTGTAGATCAGCTGTTCTCTGTGTGAATATATAGCGCTTCTGCTCATTATCTGATCATAACTCCAGTATCAGTGTAATATTCCTCCAGTGTAGATCAGCTGTTCTCTGTGTGAATATATAGTGCATTGTTCCTGTGATCATTACTCCAGTCTTCAGTGTCCCTTCACTAATCATTCTCATATGAGGATCTGATGATCAACACAGTTATGATTATTATTAATGCTAGTTCAGATTTGAGTGGAAACTGTCATACATAATATTTTTCAGGATTCTTTGATGAATAGAAAGTTCAACTTTATTTAAAATAGAAATTGACATGATAAATGTCTTTTCCAGTCGGACCCTCCGGATAGGAATGTGTGTCTGCGAGGGTTTGACTGATTCTTTATGACTCTGGCGAGGAACTTCGTTTTATCTACTCGGCAAAGCCAGTTTTTAAATTGCATTTGGCATTTGTTGGCTCTTAATTCTGGATCTGGAGACTTCCTTGTGTTTTCATTGTGTGGGCAGCCGTAACACAAGTCTTTAATGTTTGTGTGTGTTGCGTATCCTAACTTAATATTGCTCTCCGTAAGAACAGCATTAATTTCTCAGAGGAAGTGAGGGTGTGTGAGAGTGTGAGAGTGTGAGAGTGTGAGAGTGTGAGAGTGTGAGAGTGTGAGAGTGTGAGAGTGTGTGTGTGTGTGTGTGTGTGTGTGTGTGTGTGTGTGTGTGTGTGTGTGTGTGTGTGACTGTGTTAGTGTGTGTGTGAGTGAGAGTGTGTGAGTGTGTGTAAGTGTGTGTGAGTGTGTGTGTGTGTGTGAGAGTGTGAGAGTGTGAGAGTGTGTGAGTGTGTGTGTGAGTGTGAGTGTGTGAGTGTGAGTGTGAGTGTGAGTGTGAGTGTGAGTGTGTGTGTGTGTGTGTGTGTGTGTGTGTGTGTGTGTGTGTGTGTGTGATGGGTAGGTTTAGGGGCAGTGTAGGGGGATAGAAAATACAGTTTGTACAGTATAAAATGCATTACGCCTATGGAATGTCCCCATAAAACATGAAAACCCAACATGTGTGAGTGTGTGAGTGCGCCTGTGTGTGTGTGTGTGTGTGTGTGTGTGTGTGTGCGAAAAGAGTGTGAGTGTGTGCGTGTGTGAGTGTGTGTGTGTCTGAGTGAGAGTGTGTGAGAGTGTGTGTGAGAGTGCGAGTGTGAGCGTGTGCGAGTGCGAGTGTGAGTGTGTGAGTGTGTGTGTGTCTGAGTGAGAGTGTGTGAGAGTGTGATGATAACCCTGGTTCAGAGTTGCTTTGACTGTCGTTGGGCGTTGACATTGCTTCAGAATATCTTCTTTTCAACCTGAGGGTGTTACTCTGTCAAGTCACCTTCATCTATACAGCGCTTTCACAATACAGAAACAGAAACGATACCATTATCATCAATGTACAAATCCAGAGCCAATCCAAGGCATGCATCCGTTGAGAATCCCTGATATTGTGCTGTGTTAAACTCTTGAGTTTGAGTTGAGAAAAGCTCAAGTCATTGTTACATTTGGAGCACATGTATAATAATTGGCTTATTTAAAACTGCTTCCCTTCAGTATGTGAGGATAAATCAGTGAGAAATACACACACACATGTTCACAAGTGTGTAAATCTGTGGAGGTCCGAGACTGGAAGGAACCGCCTTCCCTGTGGCTTCTCAAGAAAAGAAGCCGAGCACCCCCTCCTTTCATGCCGAACCTCCATCAGGGCCTGCGGTGGGCCGATAAAGTCCGGCTCAAAGCCGCTGCCGTAAATACGGGGAAATCCGTTTGGTCAGGGTGCACTTCTCATCGACCTGTGCTCTTAAAC
>CM040919.1:2461836-2471836 GCA_023029165.1 Gobiocypris rarus | reverse complement strand
GAGTGGTGAGTGGTGTGGTGGTGGTGGTGGTGGTGGTGGTGAGTGGAGTGAGTGAGTGAGTGGAGTGGGTGGTGAGTGTGAGTGTGTGAGTGAGTGGTGAGTGAGTGAGTGGTGGTGAGTGTGTGTGGTGAGTGGTGAGTGAGTGGTGGTGAGTGGTGAGTGAGTGAGTGGAGTGGTGAGTGGTGAGTGAGTGAGTGGTGTGTGAGTGAGTGGTGGTGGGTGAGTGAGTGAGTGTGTGAGTGAGTGAGTGTGTGGTGGTGGTGAGTGTGTGAGTGTGTGGTGAGTGGTGAGTGAGTGAGTGAGTGAGTGGTGAGTGAGTGTGTGTGAGTGAGTGAGTGTGTGGTGGTGAGGTGTGTGGTGAGTGGTGAGTGGTGGGTGAGTGGTGAGTGGTGGAGTGAGGTGAGTGGTGAGTGAGTGAGTGGTGAGTGTGTGGGTGTGTGGTGAGTGAGTGGGTGGTGAGTGAGTGAGTGAGTGTGTGAGTGAGTGGTGAGTGAGTGAGTGGTGTGGTGGTGGTGGTGAGTGGTGGAGTGGTGAGTGTGTGGTGGGTGAGTGAGTGTGTGAGTGAGTGAGTGTGTGGTGGTGGAGTGTGTGGTGGAGTGAGTGGTGGGTGGTGGGTGTGTGGGTGTGTGGTGAGTGGAGTGGTGGGTGAGTGAGTGAGTGTGTGTGAGTGAGTGGTGGGTGGTGGTGGTGGTGAGTGAGTGAGTGAGTGTGTGAGTGAGTGTGTGGTGAGTGGTGGGTGGTGGTGAGTGTGTGAGTGAGTGAGTGTGTGGTGAGTGGTGGTGGTGGTGAGTGGTGAGTGAGTGGTGAGTGAGTGAGTGTGTGAGTGTGTGGTGAGTGGGAGTGGTGAGTGGTGAGTGTGAGTGAGTGTGTGAGTGGTGAGTGGTGGAGTGAGTGAGTGGTGAGTGAGTGGTGAGTGTGTGGTGGTGGTGGTGGTGGTGAGTGGTGGTGAGTGGTGAGTGTGTGGAGTGGTGAGTGAGTGAGTGGTGAGTGTCTGTGTGTGAGTGGTGAGTGGAGTGAGTGAGTGGTGAGTGGAGTGTGTGAGTGTGTGAGTGGTGGTGGTGAGTGAGTGAGTGAGTGTGTGTGTGAGTGGTGGTGGTGAGTGAGTGGTGGTGAGTGAGTGAGTGTCTGTGTGTGAGTGAGTGAGTGAGTGAGTGCGTGTGTGTGAGTGAGTGAGTGTGTGAGTGTGTGAGTGAGTGAGTGAGTGAGTGAGTGAGTGAGTGGTGGAGTGAGTGAGTGAGTGAGTGAGTGAGTGAGTGAGTGAGTGAGTGAGTGAGTGAGTGAGTGAGTGAGTGAGTGAGTGAGTGAGTGAGTGAGTGTGTGAGTGAGTGTCTGTGTGTGAGTGAGTGAGTGAGTGTCTGTGTGTGAGTGGAGTGAGTGAGTGAGTGAGTGAGTGAGTGAGTGAGTGAGTGTGTGAGTGAGTGAGTGAGTGAGTGAGTGAGTGTGAGTGAGTGAGTGTCTGTGTGTGAGTGAGTGAGTGAGTGTGTGTGTGTGAGTGAGTGAGTGAGTGTCTGTGTGTGAGTGAGTGAGTGAGTGAGTGAGTGAGTGAGTGAGTGAGTGAGTGAGTGAGTGAGTGAGTGAGTGAGTGAGTGTCTGTGTGTGAGTGAGTGAGTGAGTGAGGAGTGAGTGAGTGAGTGAGGAGTGAGGAGTGAGTGAGTGAGTGTCTGTGTGTGTGAGTGAGTGAGTGGTGAGTGAGTGAGGAGTGAGGAGTGAATGAGTGAGTGAGTGAGTGTCTGTGTGTGAGTGAGTGAGTGAGTGAGTGAGTGAGTGAGTGAGTGAGTGAGTGAGTGAGTGAGTGAGTGAGTGAGTGTGTGACTGAGTGAGTGAGTGAGTGAGTGAGTGAGTGTCTGTGTGTGAGTGAGTGAGTGAGTGAGTGTGTTAGTGAGTGAGTGAGTGAGTGAGTGAGTGAGTGTCTGTGTGTGAGTGAGTGAGTGAGTGAGTGAGTGAGTGAGTGGGAGAGAGTGAGTGAGTGAGTGAGTGTCTGTGTGTGAGTGAGTGAGTGAGTGTCTGTGTGTGACTGAGTGAGTGAGTGTCTGTGTGTGAGTGAGAGAGTGAGGTGTGAGTGAGTGGTGAGTGAGTGAGTGAGTGAGAGTGAGTGAGTGAGTGAGTGAGTGAGTGAGTGAGTGAGTGTCTGTGTGTGAGTGGTGAGTGAGTGAGTGAGTGAGTGAGTGAGTGGAGTGAGTGAGTGTGAGTGAGTGTGAGTGAGTGAGTGTGAGTGAGTGTGAGTGAGTGTGAGTGAGTGTGAGAGTGTGAGTCAGTGGTTCATGTAGATTGTCTGCAAACCGGAAGGTTGGTGGTTCGATCCCCGGTTCCACCTGACCAAGTGTCGAGGTGTCCATGAGCAAGACGCCTAACCCCAGCTGACACCGCCGTCTGTGTGTGAATGAGAGCGTGAATGTGAGATGTAAAGTGCTTTGGATGGCCATGAGTCTGTTGAAAGCGCTGTATAAATGCAATCCATTTACCATTTCTTCAGTGTGTGAGTGAGGCGGTCTGAAGCTCTCTATACATTATTCATTACACTGTGTAAGAAACAACAGCCTGGAGTAGAGCGAGAGAGAAGCTTCACTCACACTCTGTTGTGTTGTTCCTCTCGTCTCTTGAGATTATAAATCCATTAATTAGTGAATGTGTTGCTCGTTTCCCACAAAACATGCGCAGGTCATTGAAAGGCTGGGAAAGTTTTAAGTTATTAAAAAGCTAAATCTAAACTCATGAACTTCTGTGTTCCTGAAAGCTTCAGTGGAACCGGGAACATCTGAGCTACAGTCACACACACGCTGGAGATCAGCAGCTCTCACACACACCTGTGGAGGTCATGCAGGTCGAGGGGTCACTAAAGCAAGAGTCCCACCGTCCCGGGAAATTGTTTATTTAGTTATTTATTTTATTTGTATTATTTATTAATTTGATCCTGGCTCAGCACAGACCCCGGCTGTGAGTCTGAGGTCAGGTTTGGTTTGGGTCATTTCCTGTCTTCTCTCCTCTACACCGGTCAATAGAAGTGTCATGAAGGCCAAGCAGAATCTGAGAGGTCACACATGCGGTCAGGGCTGGCGTGCTCTTGCTCAGCGTGTCACACTGCAGTCTCTCCGCCTGAGGAGTTTTCCCGCGAGATCTTTTATCTCAGGCCAGTGTCTCGGCGGGCCGTGGGAATGACAGTAACCCTCGTGTGTTTGTTTTAACGTTCCTTCTTCGGTCCAGGCGTGACTGAAAGTGTGTGGGTTTGTGCTGCTGTATGTGAAGAAGGCATTATGGGAGAAATACGGTGTGTGTGTTAGTTTGTGGTTGATGTGTGTGAGATAGAGCGTCTCATTCGAGCGCTGCTGGTTTCTCGTGTGATGGAGCTGTCAGTCTCGCCAGGGGTTTTGATTGACAGCTCTCAGCTGTTCTGTCGACGTTAATCATCTCTTAATCAGAGCATCTGTGGAGACTCTCACACACACACAAACACTCTCACACTCACACAAACCACACACACACACACACACACACACACACACACACACACAAACACTCTCACATTCACACAACCACACACACACACACACACACACACACACACACACACACACACACACACACACAAACACTCACACAACCACACACACACACACACACACACACACACACACACACACACACACACACACATGTTGTGTTTCATGTTTTATGGGGACATTCCATTGGCGTAATGCATTTTATACTGTACAAACCATATTTTCTATCCCCATACACTACCCATCACACACACACACACACACACACACACATCACACACACACACACACACACACACACACACACATGTTGTGTTTCATGTTTTATGGGGACATTCCATAGGCGTAATGCATTTTATACTGTACAAACCGTATTTTCTATCCCCCCTGCCCCTAAACCTACCCATCACACACACACACACACACACACACACACACACACACACACACACACACACACACACACACACACACTACCCATCACAGGAGACATGCTGCATTTTTACTTTTCAAAAACATCACTTAGTGTGATTTATAAGATGTTTTCCTCATGGGGACCAAAAAAATGTCCCCACAAGGACAAAAATTTGGATATTGCCATCTTTGTGGGGGACATTTTGTCCCCATTACCAGTCCACACACACACACACACACACACACACACATTCACAGTCTACAAAACATACAAAGATAAAGAGCTTTTAACATCCATACGATCTTCCCATTGAACTGAAGGTTCTTCTGGGTAGTAAAATGTTACTCTATGGCAGCAAAAGCCACCATTAGGAACATTTATTTATTTATTGTTTGTTATTGTAACGCTTATCTCCGTATGTTGCATATAATAATAACGTGTGTGTGTGTGTGTGTGTGTGTGTGTGTGTGTGTGTGTGTGTGTGTGTGTGTGTGTGTGTGTGTGTTGTTGCCGTCATTAAATGTTGCTGGTGAAATGAGGAATGTACTTTATTTTAAATAAAGCTTAATGTTTTGTCATGTGCTTCTCTAGTAAGTCTTCTTTAAGGATATTTAGATGTTTATTTGCAGTGTTTGCTCATAAATCTCACTCACCACTCCTGAGTGTGTGTGTGTGTGTGTGTGTGTGTGTGTGTGTGTGTGTGTGTGTGTGTGTGTGTGTGTGTGTGTGTGTGTGTGTGTGTGTGTGTGTGTGTGTGTGTGTGTGTGTGTGTGTGTGTGTGTGGACTGGTAATCCCTACGGTATGGGGACAAAATGTCCCCACAAAGATGGCAATATCAAATTTTTGTCCTTGTGGGGACATTTTTGGTCCCCATGAGGAAAACATCTTATAAATCACACTAAGTGATGTTTTGAAAAAGTAAAAATGCAGCATGTCTCCTGTGATGGGTAGTGTTTGTGTGTGTGTGTGTGTGTGTGTGTGTGTGTGTGTGTGTGTGTGTGTGTGTGTGTGTGTGTGTGTGTGTGTGTGTGTGTGTGTGTGTGTGTGTGTGTTTGGGCCGGTTGTGAGCGATATAATCAGATCTTTATCAGACGCTTGTCATCAGCCAATCTCAGGCAGAAGATCTTCATCTCTGAGTGCTCTTGTTCTGATGTACGGCTGTGTGTGTGTGTGTGTGTCTTCAGCGCCGTCTCAGGTGAGCAGGCTGCGAGCGGAGAAGGTTGAGCAGCGCAGCGTCGCTCTGGTCTGGAGGGAACCCGTCGTCTTCCCCAACAGCAGCCGCACCGAATACGAGATCAAATACTATGAGAAGGTAGAGTTGTGTCCTCTCCACCCTGAACACACACACACACACACACACACACACACACACACACACACACACACACACACAAGTCAAGTCAACTTTATTTATATAGCGCTTTTAACAATGCAGATTGTTTCAAAGCAGCTTCACAGTGTTAAACAGAAAAATAATGCAACAGAATATATTCAATTATCATACAGTGACAATGTGGGCTTTAGATCAGTAATTTGGTCTATATGGTTAATTTAGTTTAATAATTAGATAATTATATAAACACACACAATCTGTTTTAGTGAAATGACTGATAAAGTGATGGAGGTGATGTTCTCAGACTCTGAAGTGTCTCTAACACTCATTTTCATTAGTGATCACGTGTTCCCTTCAGTTTATTCCTCACAGTTTCTGGACTTGCTTTTAAATGTCCCTTCATCCACCCTGCGGAAGCCCTGTATTCTATGCTTCCATCACTTCCATAAGCTCATCGGTGATCTTTCCGCACATGTTCAGGACCAGAAGGATCAGAGCTACTCCACGGTGAAGACGGCCGCCACCAGAATCAGCGTCCACAACCTGAAGCCGGGAACCACCTACGTCTTCCTCATCCGGACCTGCTCCAGCCCAGCGCTTTCTTCTCTGTCCTCCTCTCCTCTCTCCTCCTCCTCCTCCTCCTCCTCTCTGTCTCCCTCGTCCCCGTCTGCCTCCTCCTCCGGGCCGGCCGCGTCTCCTCCTCCGCTGGACTACGGGGCGTTCAGTGCTCCGCTGGAGCTGCAGACGCTGGGTGAACGTGAGTGTGTCTTCTGCTGGTACTCAACACATTCTGCCTCTGCTGTGAAACTAAGGCTTTAAAGTGCAAAGGCTCGGCGTCATGTTTCAGTGAGGAGGACGTGTTCATCAGTGTTTGAGCGGCTCCAGTCGAGTCTCAGTCCAGATCCGCTCGCTCCTGCTCCTGACAGAACGCTTCCCATTATCCGGTTCAATTTTACACCTATCAGCCCTTAAAAAAAATGTTGTTGGGCATTAATTGTGTCATAGAGTGACTGTCAAGATGGAGGAGGGTTCTGAAAAAAAAAAAAAAATTTTACATTATATTATATTATATTATTTTACACTATATTATATTATTTTAAATTATATATTATATTAAATATATTATATTATTTTAAATTATATATTATATTATATTATTTTAAATTATATATTATATTATATTATATCATATTATATTAATTATATTATATTATTTTAAATTATATATTATATTAAATTATATTATAATTTTAGATTTTATATTATATTATATTATTTTACACTATATTATATTATATTAAATTATATTATTTTACATTATATTATATATCATATAAATTATTATATTATTTTACATTATATTATATTATATATCATATTAATTATTATATTATTTTACATTATATATTATATTAAATTGTATTGTATTGTATTAATTATATTATATTTTTATATTAATTATAATACATATTTAGGAAAGAAAACTGAATAATTGGTCTTTATGATTGAGACTCATTGCATAAATTTGAATAAAAAAAATACAAATCAATATTTTATATATACTAGCAAAAGTTTGGGGTCAATAAGAATTTTTTTAATTTGTGAAAGAATCCTGAAAAATAAAATCTGTTTATAATATCATAATAAATAATATCTGTTTTCCTGATAATAATCATAACTGTGTGTTGATCATCAGATCCTCATCTGAGAGTGATCCCCAAACCTTTGATCGGTAGTGTGTTTATTTATTTAACATACAGGTCCTTCTCAAAAGATTAGCATATTGTGATAAAAGTTCATTATTTTCCATAATGTAATGATAAAATTAAACTTTCATATATTTTAGATTCATTGCCCACCAACTGAAATATTTCAGGTCTTTTATTGTTTTAATACTGATGATTTTGGCATACAGCTCATGAAAACCTCAAAAAATTAGCATATTTCATCCAACCAATAAAAGAAAAGTGTTTTTAATACAAAAAAAGTCAACCGTCAAATAATTATGTTGAGTTATGCACTCAATACTTGGTGGGGAATCCTTTTGCAGAAATGACTGCTTCAATGCGGCGTGGCATGGAGGCGATCAGCCTGTGGCACTGCTGAGGTGTTATGGAGGCCCAGGATGCTTCGATAGCGGCCTTAAGCTCATCCAGAGTGTTGGGTCTTGCGTCTCTCAACTTTCTCTTCACAATATCCCACAGATTCTCTATGGGCTTCAGGTCAGGCCAATTGAGCACAGTAATACCATGGTCAGTAAACCATTTACCAGTGGTTTGGCACTGTGAGCAGGTGCCAGGTCGTGCTGAAAACTAAATCTTCATCTCCATAAAGCTTTTCAACAGATGGAAGCATGAAGTGCTCCAAAATCTCCTGATAGCTAGCTGCATTGACCCTGCCCTTGATAAAACACAGTGGCTCAACACCAGCAGCTGACATGGCACCCCAGACCATCACTGACTGTGGGTACTTGACACTGACTTCAGGCATTTGGGCATTTCCTTCTCCCAGTCTTCCTCCAGACTCTGGCACCTTGATTTCCCAATGACATGCAACATTTGAGCGGCAGTCCAGTGCTGCTTCTCTGTAGCCCAGGTCAGGCGCTTCTGCCGCTGTTTCTGGTTCAAAAGTGGCTTGACCTGGGAATGGCACCTGTAGCCCATTTCCTGCACACGCCTGTGCACGGTGGCTCTGGATGTTTCTACTCCAGACTCAGTCCACTGCTTCCGCAGGTCCCCCAAGGTCTGGAATCGGTCCTTCTCCACAATCTTCCTCAGGGTCCGGTCACCTCTTCTCGTTGTGCAGCGTTTTTCCCCACACTTTTTCCTTCCCACAGACTTCCCACTGAGGTGCCTTGATACAGCACTCTGGGAACAGCCTATTGGTTCAGAAATGTCTTTCTGTGTCTTACCCTCTCGCTTGAGGGGTCAATGATGGCCTTCTGGACAGCAGTCAGGTCAGCAGTCTTACCCATGATTGCGGTTTTGAGTAATGAACCAGGCTGGGAGTTTTTAAAAGCCTCAGGAATCTTTTGCAGGTGTTTAGAGTTAATTAGTTGATTCAGATGATTAGGTTAATAGCTCGTTTAGAGAACCGTCTCATGATATGCTAATTTTTTGAGAATTTTGGGTTTTCATGAGCTGTATGCCAAAATCATCAGTATTAAAACAATAAAAGACCTGAAATATTTCAGTTGGTGTGAAATGAATCTAAAATATATGAAAGTTTAATTTGTATCATTAGATTATGGAAAATAATGAACTTTTATCACAATATGCTAATTTTTGAGAAGGACCTGTATCATTTTGCATAAACATATAAATAAAGGCTCACTTTCACAAAAAATATCAGATTATTTTGTATGAATGACATGTTTTGCTTGTGGTTGATATTTCATGTGTTGAGTTTCAGTGATAATAAATTAAACTGACATCTTTACTGACGCTAGATCAGATCCTCTCTACATCTGAACTCCAGAGTGTTGTTAGTGTCTGTGTGTCCTGATGGATGGAGTGGGAACATTCAGAAAGTTTTAACTTTTTAACTCACAAAAATGTATTCCCATTAGGATCCTATCAGAATAAACAGGGAAGGACTTCAAAGATCAATCTTCTTGTCAAGCTCCAGTGCTTTTAGAGCTGATAATGACTGGTGCCATCAGGAATACTAACCCACTGTGTGTGTGTGTGTGTGTGTGTGTGTGTGTGTGTGTGTGTGTGTGTGTGTGTGTGTGTGTGTGTGTGTGTGTGTGTGTGTGCAGTGGCTCTGGCCTCCAGTGAACAGAGTCCAGTGGTGATCATCGTGGTGGTTTCTCTGGCCGCTCTCATCATGTTACTCACTCTTGGAGTTGGATTGCTGATCTGGAGAAGGTAAAACGCCTCTTCACAAAGACTGAAGGCCCGTTCACACCAAGATCCATAACTATAACCATAACTCTGTTAGCATCCACACCAGCGGACGATATCGCTCTGTTTATAAGCGCTGCAGTTTTGTCGACTGTCTCTTTAAATGCTGGAGCTCTTTAAAGCAGGACAGATTCTGATTGGCTATCAATGTTTTTATCATTCATCGGCTGGAAAACATGTGCTTCAATATATCGCTCCTCTGTGTCATTATCATATGTAGAATGATTTTCAGAACTGTATTGTTATACTTATCATCCTTTGTGTGAACAGGCCTCTTCTCTCTACTCTTTTAAAGATGAATGCAAAAAACAAAACAAAAAGAGAATACAATTAATATTCTGTTCAGAACTGAGAACCAAAGAAACCCGTAAGTGCTTGTTTAAAACCGTAACAATATAAAGTGTTCTCAAAATGATGGAGAAACTGGAGCGAAATGACTGAAGATAGGGAGTTCTCCAGTTAACATCACAAGTGTTACAATGTGGAAAACACAGAAAATTACAAAGAAATATCAAAAATGTTGGGAAGTTGTTAGACTCTGAGTGAGTAAAGTCTGTACATGTTAGTCCAATGCAATATCATTAACTAGCATTGAGCCGAACACAACATGAGGGTTAACGGGATAGATCACCCAAAGATGAAGATGACCCCATGATTTCCTCTCCCTCAGCTCATCCTCGGTGTTCATTCTCCTCTCAGACGAACACAATCAGAGTTATATTAAAACATGTCCTGGCTCTTCCAAACTTTATAATGGCAGTGAATGTCTGTTTCTGTTTTGAAGCCCAAAAAAGTGAGTCTATCCATCATAAAAGTGCATCTATCCATCATAAAATTGCATCCATCCAT
>CM040919.1:2449336-2456836 GCA_023029165.1 Gobiocypris rarus | reverse complement strand
GCTCTCTTTCAGGGCTCAGGAAAAGCAAACACTGAAAACTTCATTTGTTTTAGTTCGTAAACATTAATTTGGTTCTGTCTTGTTTGGACAGCCTGGACAAAAATTATGACATTTATTAAATGATAATCAAAATGATCTCAGTAGTTTTATATTTTGTTTTGAACATGTCAGTGGCAATGCTTCATGGGATTGTAGTTCTTTCCTCAACTTCACAGTCTTGATTGAGTTTCTTTTCTTTTTTTTTCTTCAAATTAATAATTTTATTATTATACTATATATACTATAACCAATACCTTTTTTTCATATTATACATTTTCATATTTCATTTTCAAAGGAATATGCATGGTTATTTATTGGTTATTTTTTGAAAATGTTTTGCCAGTCCCATCTATTCTATTCCTATAATCCTCTCCTCTCTCCTCTTCTCTCCTCTCCTCCTCTCCTCTCCTCTCTCCTCCTCTCCTCTCCTCCTTCTCTCCTCCTCTCCTCCTCTCCTCTCTCCTCCTCTCTCTTCTTCTCCTCTATCCTCTTCTCCTCCTCTATCCTCCTCTCCTCTCTCCTCTCTCTCTCCTCCTCTCCTCTTTCCTCTCCTCCTCTCTCCTCCTCTCCTCCTCTCTCTTCTTCTCCTCTATCATCTTCTCCTCCTCTATCCTCCTCTTTCCTCTCTCCTCCTCTCTCTCTCCTCCTCTCTCCTCCTCTCCTCTCCTCCTTCCTCCCCTCTCCTCTCCTCTCCTCTTCTCCTCCTCTCCTCTCTCTCTCCTCCTCTCTCTCTCCTCTCCTCTCCTCCTCTCTCCTCCTCTCTCTCCTCCTCTCCTCTCCTCCTCTCCTCTCCTCCTCTCCTCTCCTCTCCTCTCTCCTCCTCTCCTCTCCTCCTTCTCTCCTCCTCTCCTCTCTCCTCCTCTCCTCTCCTCCTTCTCTCCTCCTCTCCTCTCCTCTCCTCTCTCCTCCTCTCCTCTCCTCTCTCCTCCTCTCCTCTCTCCTCTTCTCCTCTCTTCCTCTCTCCTCCTCTCCTCCTCTCTCCTCCTCCTCCTCTCCTCTCCTCTCCTCTCTCCTCCTCTCCTCTCCTCCTTCTCTCCTCCTCTCCTCTCTCTCTCCTCTCCTTCTCTCCTCCTCTCCTCTCCTCTCTCCTCTCCTCTCTCCTCTTCTCCTCTCTTCCTCTCTCCTCCTCTCCTCTCTCCTCCTCCTCTCTCTCCTCTCTCTCTCTCTCCTCCTCTCTCCTCTCTCCTCCTCTCCTCTCTCTTCTTCTCCTCTCTCCTCTTCTCCTCCTCTATCCTCCTCTTTCCTCTCTCTCTCCTCTCTCCTCTCTCCTCATCTCTCCTCTCCTCCTATCTCCTCCTCTCCTCTCTCCTCCTCTTTCCTCTCTCATCCTCCTCTCCTCTCTCCTCCTCTCTCTCCTCCTCTCTCTCCTCCTCTTTCCTCTCTCCTCCCTCCTCCCCTCTCTCCTCCTCTCTCCTCCTCCTCTCTTCCTCTCTCCTCTCTGTGTGTGTGTGTGTGTGTGTGTGTGTGTGTGTGTGTCATGTGTGTGTGTCATGTGTGTGTGTGTGTGTGTGTGTGTGTGTGTGTGTGTGTGTGTGTGTGTGTGTGTGTGTGCTCTCCTCCTCCTCTCCTCCTGCTCTCCTCCTCTCCTCTCCTCTCTCCTCTCCTCCTCTCTCTCCTCCTCTCCTCTCCTCTCTCCTCTCTCCTCCTCTCCTCTCTCTCTTCCTCTCTCTTCCTCTCTCCTCCTCCTGCTCTCCTCCTCCTCTCCTCTCCTCTCCTCTCTCTCCTCCTCTCCTCTCTCCTCTCTCTCCTCTCTCCTCTCCTCTCCTCTCCTCTCCTTCTCTCCTCTCCTCTCCCTCCTCTCTCCTCCTCTCTCTCCTCTTCTCCTCTCTTCCTCTCTCTCTCTCCTCTCTCTCCTCCTCTCCTCTCTCCTCTCCTCTCTCCTCCTCTCTCCTCTCTCCTCCTCTCCTCTCTCTTCTTCTCCTCTCTCCTCTTCTCCTCCTCTATCCTCCTCTTTCCTCTCTCTCCTCTCTCCTCTCTCCTCTCTCTCTCTCTCCTCCTATCTCCTCCTCTCCTCTCCTCTCCTCCTCTCTCTCTCTCTCCTCTCCTCCTCTCCTCTCTCCTCCCTCCTCCCCTCTCTCCTCCTCTCTCCTCCTCCTCTCCTCCTCTTGTGTGTGTGTGTGTGTGTGTGTGTGTGTGTGTGAGGCTGGCTCCTCCTCTCTCCTCTCTTCCTATCTCCTCCTCTTTCTTCTCTCCTCTCCTCCTCTCTCCTCTCTTCCTCTCTCCTCCTTTCCTCTCCTCCTCTCTCTCCTCTCTCTTCTCTCTCCTCTCTCTCTCCTCTCCTCCTCTCCCTCTCCTCTCTCTCCTCTCTCCTCCTCTCTCCTCCTCTCTTCCTCTCTCCTCCTCTTTCCTCTCTCCTCCTCTCCTCTCTCCTCCTCTTTCCTCTCCTCCTCTCTCCTCCTCCTCTCCTCTCTTCCTCTCTCCTCTCTCCTCCTCTTTCCTCTCTCTCTCCTCTCTCCTCTCTCTTCCTCTCTCCTCCTCTTTCCTCTCCTCTCCTCTCCTCTCCTCTCTCCTCTCTTCTCCTCTCCTCTCTCCTCCTCCTCTCTCTCTCCTCTCTCTCTCCTCTCCTCCTCTCCTCTCTCTCTCTCCTCTCTCCTCCTCTCTCCTCTCTCCTCTCTCTCCTCTCCTCTCCTCTCTCTCCTCCTCTTTCCTCTCTCCTCTCCTCTCTCCTCCTCTTTCCTCTCTCCTCCTCTCTCCTCTCTGCTCCTCTCCTCTCCTCCTCTCTCCTCCTCTCTCTCCTCTCTCTCTCTCTCTTCTCTCTCTCTCCTCCTCTCTCTCTCCTCTCCTCTCTTCTCTCTCCTCCTCTCTCCTCTCCTCTCTTCTCCTCTCCTCCTCTCCTCTCTCCTCCTCTTTCCTCTCCTCCTCTCTCCTCTCTCCTCTCTTCCTCTCTCCTCCTCTTTCCTCTCCTCATCTCTCCTCCTCTTTCCTCTCCTCCTCTCTCCTCCTCTCTCCTCTCCTCCTCTTTCCTCTCCTCCTCTCTCCTCATCTCCTCCTCTCTCCTTCATCTTCTTCTCTCTCTTCTCTCCTCTCTCCTCCTCTCTCTTCATCACTCCTCTCTCCTCTTTCCTCTCTCTCCTCCTCTCCTCTTCTCTCCTCCTCTCTCCTTCATCTCCTCTTCTCTCCTCCTCTCCTCTCCTCCTTCTCTCCTCCTCTTTCCTCTCCTCCTCTCTCCTCTCTCCTCTCTCCTTCATCTCCTCTCCTCTCTCTCTCCTCTCTCTCTCCTCCTCTCTCTCTCATCCTCTCTCTCCTCTCCTCTCTCCTCCTCTCTCTTCATCCTCCTCTCTCCTCCTCTCCTCTCCTCTCCTCTCTCCTCTCTCCTCATCTCCTCTCTTCTCTCCTCTCTCCTCTCCTCTCTCTCCTCTCTCCTCTCTCCTCTCTCCTCTTCTCCTCTCCTCCTTCTCTCCTCCTCTTTCCTCTCTCCTCCTCCTCTCCTCTCCTCTCCTCTCTCCTCTCTCCTCTCTCCTCCTCTCTCCTCTCTCCTCCTCTCATCTCCTCTCTTCTCTCCTCTCTCTCCTCCTCTCTCCTCTCTCCTTCATCTCCTCTCTTCTCTCCTCTCTCCTCTCTCTCTCCTCTCTGCTCCTCTCCTCTCTCCTCTTCCATCCTTTTCTCCTCGTCTCTGGATGCTTATAAAAGTTATAAAAGAAAGACCTATTTTTAATAATCGTTTCCTCTGAAAACGATTCACGTGAAAGTGAACATGTTGTCATTGTTTACTCAACATCATATCAGTTTTAAATGATGTGAGGGCGAATAAATGAGGATAGAATATTCATTTTTGGGCGATGTGCTCCTCTGTCATCACTTCCTGTGATGACACCACAGTGAGGCCTTCCTCCCTCTCTTCCTTTAGTGGCTTCTCCAGACCCTCCAATGTAGCTCCTACTCGCGTGGTGCTGCTCTCTACCTCCTTCTCTACTCTTCCTCCTCCTCCTCCTCCTCCTCCTCCCTCCACGCAGCTGTCTCCCAGGTACAGGCATGCCTGCGTTTCTCCTCCCTTGCTCTCGTTTGTCCCGTCTGTCCCGTTTCCCAACAGAAGCCCTGTTTACACCTGGTATTGTCATCCGTCTCCGGTCACATGAGCGCTTGTGATTGGGTTTTGAGTGGAATCAAAGCGCCATAAGCACCGTCTTCTATAAAAACGATTTCATCTTTAATATAAACGTTTGCATTTTTGATTGCCTCTATAAAGCAAGCGTTTATGAGCTGAACATGATCTCACTGTATATTGATTTCATGCACAGGGATGTTCTGGGTCAGGACCGTGAATCAGGCTTTTCCGTTTAATCCGATCGGACATTTGTTTTATTTTAAAGCCACTCACAAGATCAAAGTTTAGTATTTTAACACAAGGGATGATTGACAGTTCGGGGTAAATCAGGACGGTTTAGCGTTCACAAATTTGTACTTAATTTACTTGTGACCATGATGATGATAATAATTAGTGTTTTGAAAAAGTGCTAGGGAACGAAAACACACAATTTAATAATAATAATGTTAAATTGTTATTACTGTCAAGGAAAAGTGTTTTGGAAAGTGCTATATAATTTAAACATTATTATAAAAGTAGCATTGCAGTTGGAAAGCAACCACGAGCTCAGGAAAAGTGCTTTAATTTTTGATTGACTTCCTCATTTGTTTGTGTCTGTATGTATGCGGCAGATGTTCTTATCCAATCAAACCCATGACCTTGTCGTTGCAGCTCCATGCTCTGTTTTATGAGTATCATACACACATTTTGGAGCCCGTTTACACCTGTATTAAGTGCCGTCCAGCAGATGTCTGTGTGTGTGTGTGTGTGTGTGTGTGTGCTGCCTGCATGCCTTTCTGTCCCACAGCTTTTTAGAGTAGATGGTGAATGCTCTAATCAGATGCCTGCACACACACACACACACACACACACACACACACACACACACACACACACACACACACACACACACACACACACACACACACACACACACACACACACACACACACACACACACACACACACACACACACACACACACACACACACACACACACACACACACACACACACACACACACACACACACACACACATTTGTACACACACACACACAAAAACACACACACACATACACACACACACACACACACACACACACACACACATACACACACACACACACACACACATACACACACACACATACACATACACACACACACACACACACACACACATACACACACACACACACACACACACACACTCACACTCACACTCACACTCACACACACACACACACACACACACACACACACTGAACAGACCTTAAACGTGTGTGTCTCTTTCTTCTCAAATTACTGCTCATACTCTAGCAAATAACCTGAAGTCTCCAAAACCTTGTCAGTGTCTCCTTCAGAGTGCTTTTCCACCCCTGCTCTGTGTGTGTGTGTGTGTGTGTGTGTGTGTGTGTGTGTGTGTGTGTGTGTGTGTGTGTGTGTACTAATAATCCCTACGGTATGGGGACAAAATGTCCCCACAAAGATGTAATATCCGAAATCCTTGTCCTTGTGGGGACATTTTTAGTCCCCATGAGAAAACATCTTTTGAAAAAGTAAAAATGCAGCATGTCTCCTGTGATGGGTTGTGTGTGTGTGTGTGTGTGTGTGTGTGTGTGTGTGTGTGTGTGTGTGTGTGTGTGTGTGTGTGTGTGTGTGTGTGTGTGTGTGTGTGTGTCTCTAATCCCTCCCGCGGTGCATGTCTCTCTCCAGTGTCTCCGTCACACTAATCCACAATGTAAAATCACCCGAATGTCATCAGATCCTGCGGCGTCCTGATTCTTCCCGCGCTCGCGTTACGACTGTGTCAGATCAGCGTTTCTCCAGGAAATCTCCGCATTTACTCCCTGAACTGCAAACCTGAGATAATACCTCATGTGTGCTTTCAACAGAATGATTTTTTAGCAGGACAGTCTTGTTTTTTTTCTGATGCAATATGAGCTTTATGTGAGGAACAGACCAAGATTTTAAGACTGAAAGCAGCACCGATTCGTTCATGAATCAGACGTCCTGATCTTTTCACTGGTGGATTTATAAACTCTTCTGAATGATTTAAGTTCTGTATCTCACAAACCCATGAGACAACACAGAAATATGGCTCACTGCAAAAAATGATGTTCTTCCTCCTCAGTATTTGTGACTTGCTTTTTATTAGATGCTTTTAATAAATAGATCTTGATTTAAGAATGTTTAGATATTTGTGCTGGAAAACGAGACAAAAATAGCAAATATTGAAATTTAAACACGTTTAAAATTGTTCATATACACCGATCAGGCATAACATTATGACCAGTGAAGTGAGTAACACTGATGATCTCTTCATCCCGGCTCCTGATAGTGGGTGGGATATATTAGGAAGCAAGTGAACATTTTGTCCTCAGAGTTGATGTGTTAGAAGCAGGAAAAATGGGCAAGCGTAAGGATTTGAGCGAGTTTGACAAGGGCCAGATTGTGATGGCTAGACGACTGGGTCAGAGCATCTCCAAAACTGCAGCTCTTGTGGGGTGTTCCCGGTCTGCAGTGGTCAGGATCTATCAAAAGTGCTCCAAGGAAGGAACAGTGGAGAACCGGCCACAGGGTCATGGGCGGCCCAGGCTCATTGATGCACGTGTGGAGCGAAGGCTGGCCCGTGTGGTCCGATCAAACAGACGAGCTACTGGAGCTCAAACTGCTCAAGAAGTTAATGCTGGTTCTGATAGAAAGGGCTCAGAATACACAGAGCATCGCAGTTTGTTGCGTATGGGGCGGCATAGCCGCTGACCAGTCAGGGTGCCCATGCTGACCCCTGACCCGCCGGCACCAACAGTGGCTCGTGAGCATCAGAACTGGACCACGGGCAATGGAAGAAGGTGGCCTGGTCTGATGATCACGTGTTCTTTTACATCACGTGGATGGCCGGGTGTGTGTGCGTGGCTTACCTGGGGGAACACATGGCCCCAGGATGCACTATGGGAAGAAGGCGAGCCGGCGGAGGTGATGCTTTGGGCAATGTTCTGCTGGGAAACCTTGGGTCCTGCCATCCATGTGGATGTTCCTTTGACACGTCCCACCTACCTAAGCATTGTTTCAGACCATGTACAGCCTTTCATGGAAACTTTTTGAGGAGCACAACAATGAGTTTAAGGCGTTGACTTGGCCTCCAAATTCCCCAGATCTCAATCCTATCGAGCATCTGTGGGATGTGCAGAACAAACAAGTCCGATCCATGGAGACCCCACCTCACAACTTACAGGACTTAAAGGATCTGCTGCTAACATCTTGGTGCCAGATAATGATAATGTTATGCCTGATCGGTGTATAATGACAGATTATTGGGTGAACTAATTCTTTAAACCAATCATAAGCAAGTTCAGTCAGAGTTTTCTTTAGACCGTTCAGCATGTTCATGAATAACTTTAATATGTGTGCTGTATGTGTTATTTTCTGTAACAC
>CM040919.1:2436836-2446836 GCA_023029165.1 Gobiocypris rarus | reverse complement strand
GAAACAGCGGCCGGATCAGAGCTTTAGCTGTCATGATGAAATCTCTGAGATGTTTGTGAGAGTGTGTAGACCCGCAGACTGTGGATTTAATGCTATTGATTATGCAAACGCGCATTCATATACATGGTTTGTGCTTTTTAGTGTGTGTAGATTTACTGAGTGTGTGTGTGTGTGTGTGTGTGCAGAAGTCAATGTGAACTCTAAATCACTGTAATAACAGCTGTAGATGTGAGTACTTGTGCTAGAAAAACCTCATTCCTGCGTTCGATCGTGAGCAGCGCTCTCATGATGGGATGGATCACCTTTAATCTGCTCTGTAATTGTGTTCTTTAGTATGTGTGTATGTATGTGAGGCTGGGATCAATAAGCTGTTATGAGATCCTGCTCCGCTCCGGCTGGATGCTGATCTGTGAGTCTGACGGACAGTACACGAGACTGCGGATTAAAACATGTGTAAATATGTGTGTGTGTGTGTGTGTGTGTGTGTGTGTGTGTGTGCAGCTGTTTAACGTGCAGGATGTGTGTCAAAGGTCAAACCGCCGACCTCTCCTCCTCCTGTGAACAGAGCTTATGATATTCGGTTGTGGCTCATCGATAATCATTTTTAATTTCAGTTAAAATCCCGACCAGAAGGACATACATCGACCCGGAGACGTGTGAAGATCTGCTCCAGGCGGTTCATGCCTTTGCCAAAGAGCTGGACGTCTCCAGCATCAAGATCGAGAGGATCGTCCACACAGGTGCCGCATCACATCCACACCGACACCTGATCCGTCCGGAAACTCCCACAACAGTTCCCTTTAGTTTGGGACGGGCATGCTGTTAATGCACGTGGAGCATGCTCTTATTTAGTGTTCAAGCGTTGATCAAACATCATCATCTTCCCAGAGTTTCTGTCTGCTTCTCCAGACTTTCTCAACCCTCATGTTGTGTTCGGCTCATTTTGATCCGGAGGGATTTCCCTGTTCCTGAACATGCTGGTTAATGATTGCACTGGACTAACATTTACAGACTTCCCTCACTCAGTCACTGATACTTTTTGTCATTTTCGTAGTTTTTTTCCACATTGAAACACTTGTGATGTTCCCGGCCTACAAAAAACAGCTTATAAATCTCTCATTATTACATAATCACCAAATATTGGATTCAAACATGTTTTCTTTCCGTTACGACAGGTTTTATTTAGGGGCCAAGCCCCGAAGGTGCGTAGGCACATATTGAAACCGTTGGCGTTGTTCTTATTCTTCTTCCTCTCTTGCTGAGTCGACTGATGTCCAATTTTACCATTTTGAATTATGTGCTAAAATGCTGTATTTTATGAACAGATTGTTATGAAACTTGTTATGGGTCATCACCACGATGCCCTGAAGGAGCCTGAGAAGTTTCAAAACAGCGCCACCTAGTGGATAATTCTTTTCCCCAGATGCTTATAACTCTGGGTGTGGTTGACTTATTTTCACCAGACTCATCTCCTTAGACTTCTGAATCCTTGCCGAGTTCAACGATACCAGACTTGCTAGGTTTTAAAAAACGTTATCTGAGATCTTCTAAACTGCTAATCCGATCAAGACGAAACCAGCGTCAGAAGTTCGAAAACATGCAAATACCCTAATGTGAAAATATTGATAGTAAGGGTGAGGAAAATCCAGTCAAAGTCAGGTGTTTGTACGTGTTTTTTCATACAACTGTCTATAACTCCAAAACAAAATGAGATCATTTTACCAAAATTGACACACACATGTGTGGGCTCACTCCGAGGGATTGTACCTCTTGGTGGCGCTATAATAGAACAAAACATGAAATTCCCATTGATTACAATGCAGTATGATGATATTAAATGCTAATGCTATACTTTACGAATGCATTAGCATGTCGTTACGAAACTCTGTATGTATCTTCCGCACCATGCCCTTAAGGTACTCAAAACATTTCGGGACAGTTAGTTATATAAAAGTTATAACAACATTTACAAATATAACTTTTGAATAAATTAGCCTATTGTAATGATATATTCCTTGGCTCATGCCGAGAACATAGATACCAATATTCATAACTGCGCAACCTATTGGTCAAAAGTGATAAAAGTGTTACCGTATTTTCCGCACTATAATGCGCACCTTCAATGAATGGCCTGTTTTAGAGCTGTTTTCATATATAGGGCGCACCGGATTATAATGCGCATCGAATAGAAGATCCTGCAGTCACACGATTGACTGGGTTTGCGTTATGCGTCCACTAGATGGAGCTGTGCTAAAGGGAATGCCAACAAAACAGTCAGATAAAGTCCGACTTTATTAAGCGTTCTGACAACTCCGTTCACTCCCATGGGAACGTTGTTCAAACGTTGATGTGCATATGAACAATATCTCCCAGCCATGCTAACTTTTCTCCCAAACGTGGAGGGGAACTTTTCCTTAATTCAGTAAACACGTAGTAAAAGAAACAGTCGGATACCACCAAATCAAACGTTAGTGCATAACTCCACATTGTTCAGTTACGTTTAACACGTAAAGCTCACTTTTTCAGTTCATTCCCCCTCCACGAATCCCTCGAATTCTTCTTCTTCAGTGTCCGAATTGAACAGTTGGGCGACTACAGCATCCGACCTGCCCGGCTCCCGCTCGGCATTATCCGAAAGCACAGTCCCGGCTTTGTAGTTTACCAGTCATACTGAAACATTTTGACAGAGCGCCTTGATCCATATATAAGGTGCTCCGGATTATAAGGCGCTCTGTCGTTTTTTGAAAGGCTTTTAAGTGCGCCTTATAGTGCGGAAAATACGGTATTTGTGGATCAGGTTTTTCTTTTAAATAAATACAAAACCTTTCCTAATTGAAAGTTAACAAAACGATTGAATCCAGTATTTGGTGATATTCTAGCGTAACGAGTTATTTCCAAACTATTTTTTGTAGACTGTGAACATCACAAGTGTGACTCTGTGCCGTTTTGTTAAAAAAATCAAAGCACACTTGTGTGATAAACAGTGCAATTGTTTCATGTAAAATTGACAAAATTATCCACAAATATTTTTTTCCACTCAAAGACACAAAAGCTGAGATAGTCAAGAGCTGTGATCGATCAGATCTACAAAGAAATATCAAACCCGTCCTAATTTAAAGTTTTGGGTTTCATAACGAGAGATTTAGAAGCTGTTTGTACATCACAAGTGTTACAAAGTGGAAGAAACCAACAAAATGACAAAAATGTAGACTGTATGTAAATGTAGAGTAAATGCCCCGTCGACATCCTCAATAAACCCGTCTTGTTTAAATCTTGTTTAATTTTGAACCTCTACATTTTTTTTATTTTATTGTATTTACGCAACACTCGTGTAACCTGTAGAAAATACATGAATTAAGGACATTTTTGGAGATGGAAATGTATCCATCTAGTAGTTATACACTGTAACAAATGTTTTGAATGTTTTACAAGAAAATACTAATTCAACTTCCTTTACCCGTCCTTCGGATGAGACGTTAAACCGAGGTCCTGACTCTCAGAGGTCATTAAAAATCCCAGAATATCCTTTGTAAAAAGAGTAGGGATGTAACCCCGGCACATTTGCCCGCTGGCCCCTGTCCATCATGGCTAATCATCCCGTATATATACATACACGCTTGGCTTCATCACTCCGTCTCCTCTCCACCATCGGCCGGTGTGTGTGTGGGCGTTCTGGAGCAATATGGCTGCCGTCGCATCATCATCAGGTGGTGGTCGAGGAGATTCCCCCCTTCCATATGTAAAGCGCTCTGAGTGGACTATTGAACTAAACCATTAATTTACTTGCAATTTCTGAGTGAAAATAGTTTCTACACCAAGTGTCCAGCCCTGTAAATGATGTCAGAATGTGCAGCTTGTGACCCTTTGACCTTTGACACATGACATGTTCTCAGGAGACTTCGGCGAGGTGTGCCGCGGGTGTCTGAAGCTGCCCAGCAAACGCGAGCTGCCCGTGGCCATAAAGACGCTCCGAGCCGGCTGCTCCGAGAAACAGAGGCGCTCCTTCCTCAGCGAGGCCGGGATCCTGGGACAGTTCGATCACGCCAACATCGTGCGTCTGGAGGGAGTCATCACCAGAGGTCAGTGGAGACAAAGAGGGGGAAGAAAAGAGAGATGTATGGAACGTCCTGTGAGACGATCCCTCGCAGGATAGGGAAAGACAAAGAACGAGGGAGTTAGGGATTTGATGGCCCTCACCTGAAAGGGATTCAGGGGGCGGGATAGATGGTATGTCCTTCCATTGAAAGAGAATAAAGGAGGGATGAGCCGCTTGTCCCGCTGCAGTAATGGAAAAGAGAATGATAAGCCATCGATTGGACGCTTTATTGGGAAGTGGAGCTGAATAAATGGGCCGGTCCTCAAAAGTGCCAGGACAGAAAGGGAGGAGAGGGTCGATACATGTAGGATGGATGAGCGTCAGAGGAAAAAGATCAAAGACAATGAGGAGCTGTAGATGTTATCACCTCCAGGAAGGACAGGACGAGGAGAATCCAGGGAAGCTCGGAGAACAGATCCATCTTTAGATTGATCGATGTGGCGCTCCTGGAGATAAAGCAGACGGATGGGTTTGCCGAAGGGCTGAGGGATGATGAAGGAGTTCGGAGAGAGCGGATCTGCTGAACTAAAGAGCTGATATTAATCTGGGACTTTGAGTATTAGAGCTGGAGGAATTATTAACATTGATTCTACATGCAAAATGTGATGCATGAAGAGACGCGCGTGTGTGTGTGTGTGTGTGTGTGTGTGTGTGTGTGTGTGTGTGTGTGTGTGTGTGTGTGTGTGTGTGTGTGTGTGTGTGTGTGTGTGTGTGTGTGTGTGTGTGTGTGTGTGTGTGTGTGTGTGTGTGTGTGTGTGTTAGAGAAGAGGAAACTCAATACTGTACTAATCAAAAACACGCTGAAATTCACTTATAGAAATGCATTAATATTACTCTGAACAGCAGCTGAAGTGTTAAACAGGTTTAGAGGTTTTCACAGACAGTAGCTAATTATTTCAAGTTTGGGGTCAGTAAAATGTTTAATGTTTCTGAAAGAGTCTCTTCTGCTCACCAAAGCTGCATTTATTAGATAAAAAAAATACAGTAAAAATAGGTCTCCTTTTGCTCCTCCGACGTCTCTCGCTCGTCTACCTCGCCACAACACTGATCAGGCATAACATTATGACCGGTGAAGTGAGTAACACTGATGATCTCTTCATCTCCTGTTAGTGGGTGGGATATATTAGGCAGCAAGTGAACATTTTGTCCTCAGAGTTGTGTGTGTGTGTGTGTGTGTGTGTGTGTGTGTGTGTGTGTGTGTGTGTGTGTGTGTGTGATGGGTAGGTTTGGGGCAGGGGCAGTGTAGGGGATAGAAAATACGGTTTGTACAGTATAAAATGCATTACGCCTATGGAATGTCCCCACAAAACATGGAAACACAACATTTGTGTGTGTGTGTGTGTGTGTGTGTGTGTGTGTGTGTGTGTGTGTGTGTGTGTGTGTGTGTGTGTGTGTGTGTTAGAAGGAAACTCAATACTGTACTAATCAAAACACGCTGAAATTCACTTATAGAAATGCATTAATATGGTTCTGATAGAAAGGGCTCAGAATACACAGAGCATCGCAGTTTGTTGCGTATGGGGCGGCATAGCCGCTGACCAGTCAGGGTGCCCATGCTGACCCCTGACCCCGCCGAAAGCACCAACAGTGGCACGTGAGCATCAGAACTGGACCACGGAGCAATGGAAGAAGGTGGCCTGGTCTGATGATCACGTGTTCTTTTACATCACGTGGATGGCCGGGTGTGTGTGTGTGGCTTACCTGGAGAACACATGGCCCCAGGATGCACTATGGGAAGAAGGCGAGCCGGCGGAGGCAGTTATTACCTTATTTTTATTTACTTTATTTATTTACATTGACATTACAAACCTGTTGATTCTTGTTTTAATTGTTGTTTTAAATAGAGTAAGAGGCTGTTTATGCAGTGGCATTTTAGCGAGAATGAGTTGAGAGTTTGGGATTAAATTAGCTTTTCTAAGTGTGTGTGTGTGTGTGTGTGTGTGTGTGTGTGTGTGTGTGTGTGTGTGTGTGTGTGTGTGTGTGTGTGTGTGTGTGTGTGTGTGTGTGTGTGTGTGTGTGTGTGTGTGTGTGTGTGTGTGTGTGTGTTTGCAGTGAGTGCAACAGCAGATGTTCGTGTTTGAATAATTGGTGGCCTAATCACAGCAAGCCTCTTAATGACTCTAATCTTTCTCCCTGACGTCTCCACCTCCACCTGCAAATCTCAATTTTTCCTGCCGTTTACCTCCTGAGAGCTACACCCCTCCTCTGGATCCGCCTGTCAGGCTCGGGTGGGACGGGCCCAGTAGGAGGTGTGATTGGGGTGGTCAGGCGCAGGTGGTGTGATGAGAGATTGAGCAGACTGATAGCCTCCTATTCATTGAGCTGCTCGCTGAATTCTGCAGATTGTTGGTGCCGGTGTACATGATTGAGGGATCTGTCTCTGTGTCTCTCTCTCTCTCTCTCTCTCTCTCTCTCTCTCTCTCTCTCTCTCTCTCTCTCTCTCTCTTCCTTGCTCTATCGTTTGCTCTAACACCTGGGGATTTACTGCTGCCACCTCCCTAATGGAGCGTACTTCCCTTGTCTTTCTTTCATCTGCTTTCTATCACTCGCTTCTAACGCTCACTGGAAATACAGACATGACAGACATATCTATCTTTCTTTCTATCCCTCTATCCATCCATCCATCTCTCATCTATCCATCCATCCATCTCTCCATCCATCTCTCATCTATCCATCCATCCATCTCTCATCTATCCATCCATCCATCTCTCCATCCATCTCTCATCTATCCATCCATCCATCTCTCCATCTATCCATCCATCCATCTCTCCATCCATCTCTCATCTATCCATCCATCTCTCATCTATCCATCCATCCATCTCTCATCTATCCATCCATCCATCTCTCCATCCATCTCTCATCTATCCATCCATCCATCTCTCCATCTATCCATCCATCCATCTCTCCATCCATCTCTCATCTATCCATCCATCCATCTCTCCATCTATCCATCCATCCATCTCTCCATCCATCTCTCATCTATCCATCCATCCATCTCTCCATCTATCCATCCATCCATCTCTCATCTATCTATCCATCTGTCCATCTCTCCATCCATCTCTCATCTATCCATCCATCCATCTCTCATCTATCCATCCATCCATCTATCCATCCATCTCTCATCTATCCATCCATTCATCTCTCCATCTATCTATCCATCCATCCATCTATCTCCCATCTATCCATCCATCCATCTCTCCATCTATATCCCATCTATCCATCCATCCATCTCTCCATCCATCTATCATCTATCCATCCATCCATCTCTCATCTATCCATCTATCCATCCATCCATCTCTCTATCCATCCATTCATCTCTCCATCTATCTATCCATCCATCCATCTATCCATCCATCCATCCATCCATCCATCCATCCATCCATCCATCTATCCAGCTATCTCCCATCTATCCATCCATCCATCTCTCCATCCATCTCTCCATCTATCTCCATCTCTCATCTATCCATCCATCCATCTCTCCATCCATCTCTCATCTATCCATCCATCCATCCATCTCTCATCTATCCATCCATCCATCCATTCATCTCTCCATCTATCTATCCATCCATCCATCTATCCATCCATCCATCCATCCATCCATCCATCCATCTATCTATCTCCCATCTATCCATCCATCCATCTCTCCATCTATATCCCATCTATCCATCCATCCATCTCTCCATCCATCTATCATCTATCCATCCATCCATCTCTCATCTATCCATCTATCCATCCATCCATCTCTCTATCCATCCATTCATCTCTCCATCTATCTATCCATCCATCCATCTAACCATGCATCCATCCATCCATCTATCCATCCATCCATCTCTCCAGCTATCTCCCATCTATCCATCCATTCTGTACGTTCTTTTACGTTTTGTTTTTTGCTCTATTATTCTAAGGTTCTATATGTTTATTGTTCCATCATTCTTTCTATCACTCTATTTCTCTTCAGTGTCTGTGTGTGTGTGTGTGTGTGTGTGTGTGTGTGTGTGTGTGTGAACACATGATCGGATCTTCTTCTTCGTGTGTGTGTGTGTGTGTGTGTGTGTGTTTGCTACAGGAAACACTATGATGATCGTGGTGGAGAGTATGGCCAACGGAGCCCTGGACGCTTTCCTGCGGGTACGGGAATGTGTGTTTGTATCCGTTCGACTTTAATATTCTGATGGTGACAGTACAGTAAATGGTACATGTGAAATATTTAAGTTACATCACAAAACATGCAGATGTGATTTGATGATAAAAAGAAAACGATGAGAATCAAGAGCCAAGTGAAGCATTTGATCTTGTCAGACGAAGTGAAATTCTTCAAAATTTCATATTTCATATACTGTATATTTGAGTGTTTGCATTCTGAACAGTTTTTTACCTTTTCCTTCCCATTCCCATTCTTTTCCTGTTCACTTCCTTTGCCATGTTCTTTCCTTATTCTTTTCCCTTTTCCTCCCTCTCTGAATACCATTCCTTTCTTTTTCCCTCTCATTTCCTCTCAAATGTCCTTTATTTCCTTTCCCATTTTTCTTACTTCATTACTTTTCCCTTTTCTGTCTACTCCAATGTCCTTTCTTTTCCTCCCGGCCGTCCCTTCCCTCCCTCTCCTCCGCTCAGAAACACGAAGGTCAGCTGTCGGTCCTTCAGCTGGTGGATCTGCTGAGTGGAGTGGCGTCTGGGATGAAGTATCTGACAGAGATGGGTTTTATCCACCGCCGGCTCGCCGCTCATAAAGTCCTGGTGAACTGCAGCCTGGTCTGCAAAGTGTCCGGCTTCAGACCGCTTCAGGACGATAAGATCGAGGCGGTCTACAGCACACTAGTGAGTGTTTACCATAATGCAGCACAGCACTCTCAAACGCTTCCCGACGGTAGTCAGCACTTCCTCTGAAAGTCAAAGCACAGCTCTTATCAGCTTCATCAAACTTTTATGTGATTTCTTGCCAGTGTGTGGTGTATTTTAAGAACGCCTCAGTGCTTCATGCTTCTGTTATGTTAAAATGAATACAGAAGTCAGGATACAGTACGGCACAATACTCTCACTCCGGGATATTGCTTTCCTGTGTTTATTTTTGGATCAACATTTCTTTCCCTTTTAAAAATAAACAACTGATTGATTACCATTTTAAAGCAGAAAAAAATGATAAAGTAGGAATGCATGATACATTGCCACCATATCAGTATTGGCCGTTATATGTTCGTTTTTAACTGTATTGTTATCGGCCTGACATACAGTGCATCCGGAAAGTGTTCACAGCGCTTAATTTTTTCCACATTTTGTTATGTTGCAGCCTCAATAATTAATCCAAAATAATTAAATTAATTATTTTCCTCAAAATTCTACAAACAATACCCCATAATAACAACGAGAAAGAAGTTTGTTTGAAATCTTTGCAAATAAAAAAAAAACCATACATGAAGAATGTACACAAGTTAACAGTGCATGTCAGAGCAAAAACCAAGCCATGAAGTCCAAGGGATTGTCTGTAGATCTCCGAGACAGGATTATATCGAGGGACAGATCTGGGAAAGGGCACGGAAACATTTCTTCAGCATTGAAGTTCCCAATGAGCACAGTGGCCTCCATCATTCGTGAATGGGAGAAGTTTGGACCCACCAGGACTCTTCCTAGAGCTGCGGCCCTGCCAAACTGAGCGATCGGGGGGGAAGAGCCTTAGTCAGGGAGGTGAACGAGAACCCGATGGTCCGTCTGACAGAGCTCCAGCGTTTCTCTGTGGAGAGAGGAGAACCTTCCAGAAGAACAGCCCTCTCTGCAGCTCTCCACCAATCAGGCATGTGTGGGAGTGAACTCTTTGGCCTGAACGGAGGAAACCAGGCACTGCTCATCACCTGGCCAATCCCATCCCTACAGTGAAGCCTGGTGGGGGCAGCATCATGCTGTGGGGGT
>CM040919.1:2399336-2431836 GCA_023029165.1 Gobiocypris rarus | reverse complement strand
TGCAAACAAGTCTTAAGGTGAGCAACAGTACGGGGTCTACCACACATTCTCTAATTGGAGGCTCGGGACTGCAGGCGGGCCAGTCAAGGACCCGGACCCTCTTCCTCCAGCCAGGACTCTGTAATGTGTGCAGAATGTGCTTTTGCATTGTCTTGTTGAAATATGCATGGGCGTCCCTGGAAAAGATGTCTTCTTGAAGGCAGCATATTATGCTCCAAAATCTCTATGTGCTTTTCAGCATTAATGGTGCCTTCACAGAAGTGCAAGTTACCTTTGCCAAGGGCTCTGACCCCATACCATGACAGACCCTGGCTTTGGGACTTGAGCTGGGAACAGTCTGGATGATCCTTTTCTTCTTTGGTCCAGAGCACACAGCGTCCATTCCTCCCCAAAAATACCTGAAATACTGATTCATCTGACCACAGTACACGTTTCCACTGTGTGATGGTCCATCCCAGATGCCTCCGAGCCCAGAGAAGTCAACGGGCTTCTGGACACTGTTAACATAGGGCTTCCTTTTGGCACAGTACAGTTTAACTGACATTTGTGGATGTTACTATGTATTGTGGTACTTGACAGAGGTTTGCCAAAGTAGTCCTGAGCCCATGTGGTGATATAAACATAGATGAATGACGATTCTTGATGCAGTGCCGCCTGAGGATCAGAGATCACGGTTGTTCAGCTTAGGCTTGCGGCCTTGTCCTTTACGCACTGAAATTCCTCCAGATTCCTTGATCTTTTAATTATGTTATGCACTGTTGAATGTGAAATATCCAAATCTCTTCCTATCTTTCTTTGAGGAACATTGTTTTTAAACATTTCAATAATTTTCTCACGTATTTGTTGGCAAACTGGCGATCCTCGGCCTATCTTTGCTCCTAAAGGATTAGACCTTTCTTGGATGCTGCTTTTGTACCAAATCATAATTACAATCCCCTGTTGACATCACCTGTTTCAAATCACATCATTATTTAACCATTTTACCTGATTACTAGCCCTAAATTGCTCCTGTCTCAACTTTTTTGAAGGTCTGAATGACAGGAAAGGATGCATATTTACAAATGACATGAAGTTGACCAGACAAAACATGAAATATTTTGTGTTCATATTGTCTGCAATGAAATACAAGTCAAAGTAAATTTAGAAATCATACTTTCTTTTTTTATTTGGGTTTTCCATACTGTCCCAACTTTTTCTGATTTGGGGTTGTAAAAAAATGATTAATATATAGTAATATGAAAATTAATTGTTGTTTTTATTATTATTAGAGTTAGGGTTATGATGTTTTTTCAGTGTCTTGGCTTCATTTCAGTAATCAAAAAAAAGAAATACTTAAACTAATACCAAAATTATTATACTAACATTTCTATTAAGTGAAATAAAGCTTACATTAAATTAAATATAAATATTAGTTGGAAAACTAAATACAAAATTAGAAATGTTGCCTTGGCAATAAACTGAAATAAGGAAAGCAGCACTAACATGATTAACTGGAAATAAAGAAAAACTAAAACTGAAGTAAAAATAAATTAAAGTAAATTACAATATAAAAAACTAATAAAATGACAGGCAAATGAACATGAAAACTAAAAATCTAAAAATAGATTATTTTATATAATATATGACATAAAAATGTTGTTTAAATATAATAAACAGCATATCAGCAGCTTTTTCTTGAGGTCGTGTTACTGATGTTTTCCGATTGCTCTCCTCTGCTGCTGCTCATTATAACACTTCCTCTCTCTCTCTCTCTCTCTCTCTCTCTCTCTCTCTCTCTCTCTCTCTCTCTCTCCTCTCTCTCTCTCTCTCTCTCTCTCTCTCTCTCTCTCTCTCTCTCTCTCTCTCTCTCTCCTCTCTCTCTCTCTCTCTCTCTCTCTCTCTCTCTCTCTCTCTCTCTCTCTCTCTCTCTCTCTCTCTCTCTCTCTGAAGGACGCTGGGCTCGTCTGTGTCGCTTGCGGAGCGAACGCTTCCCTCCTTCCCCTCCTTCAGTTCGGTCGGAGAGTGGCTGGAGGCTGTAGACATGGGCCGCTACAAAGACAACTTCACGGCTGCTGGATACTGTTACCTGGAGTCTGTGGCCCGCATGACCGTTCAGTGAGTGACCCGCTGGAATCAGTGTGTGTGTGTGTGTGTGTGTGTGTGTGTGTGTGTGTGTGTGTGTGTGTGTGACGGCTCTGTTGTTTCCGCAGGGATGTGCTGAGCCTCGGCATTACCTCTCTGGATCACCAGAAACAGATCCTGTCTGCCATACAGACTCTCAGAGCGCAGGTTATCCAGATGCACGGCCGGGGAGTCCAGGTCTGACGTCCGTGCTCCCGGTCACCCAGCAGAGAGGAGGCATGAGGACACGTCACTGCGAATCTCTTCCTTCTCTCCTTCCTTGATCTTCTCGTTGGGTGAACACTGCTTCTTCTCTGAGGGGACGATTCCTCTAGAATAACCTGCGCTTCTCTTCCGCTGTCCATCAGTGACTTGAGCCGAGCCCCTCCGTCACTCCGTCTCTCACAAGGGCCTTTTCCTCATCCGAGCGAAAGAACTCCAGCTTCGTAGCCACTGATGCTCCTGCAAAGCGGACAGAGAGAGAGCGGGAGACGATCTCGCCGTATCTTCAGGAAATAAGTTGAGTGCTGGTGTGAGAAATCTTAAATGCCGTGTAAATCCCTTTTCTGTCTTTAATTTGATAACGTTCTTTTATCTTTCTTTCTCCACTCTTTATGCTCATTTCTGTATGGAAGCCCATCTCACCGCAGAATAAAACAAGTCATGCTCTCGGGAATCAGAACTATCACATCAAAAGTTGAAATGAGTCCTTATGACAAATTTTGTCCAAATTATGATGTGCAAAGTCATTCTGAGATGAAAAGTAAACTGTGACACAAAGTCATAATTTTGACTATTTCATCTTTTTATATCATAATTACGACAGTGTCATAATTGCAATTTTTTTATTTTCAAAATTTTTCGCATTTCAATTTCTACTTCATTATGAGATAAAAATTTACAAAAAGTCATAAATATTAGATAAAAAGTTCAAATTGACATAAAAATAAATAATTGACTTTTTTTATATAATTTATAACTATGACAGTCAAAATTATGACAAACTACATACAAGTCATAATTATGAGATTTAAAAAAAAAATTAAATTGACATTCTAAGTTTAAATTGACACCAGTTGAAAGTATGACGCATGATTTTGTTATATTGAGGAGATGGGCTTCCATATTTCTGAAGTGAATTTCTGAGTTTAAATTCTTGTTGTCGGACATCTGTCCGCGTAATGTTTGCTCCTTCTGTCTTCTATTGGGACAATGTTTGCACTGCAGCGTCCAGGACTTACTTACAGAAACTTGTACCATATTTATTAGATGATGAGTTATTTATCCGTTTACTGAAGCTTATTGGAGCTCAGTTTGAATGCAGAAATATTATGTTTGAAAATGGAAGAAACAGCACTGAGTCTGGACGTCCAGCCGTCATTTCATTCTCTTGGGTTATTGTTTGTGTGATTACATTTAAAGTGTGTGTGTGTGTGTGTGTGTGTGTGAGGGTGGTGGTGAGTGAGTGGTGAGTGGTGGTGAGTGAGTGAGTGAGTGAGTGAGTGAGTGGAGTGAGTGAGTGTGTGAGTGAGTGAGTGAGTGAGTGAGTGTGTGAGTGAGTGAGTGATGTGAGTGAGTGGTGAGTGAGTGAGTGAGTGGTGGTGAGTGGTGGTGAGTGGTGGTGAGTGAGTGGTGAGTGAGTGAGTGGTGAGTGAGTGAGTGAGTGGTGAGTGAGTGAGTGAGTGAGTGGTGGTGAGGAGTGGTGAGTGAGTGAGTGAGTGAGTGAGTGGTGGTGAGTGAGTGGTGAGTGAGTGAGTGAGTGAGTGGTGAGTGGTGAGTGAGTGAGAGTGAGTGAGTGGTGAGTGTGGTGAGTGGTGAGTGAGTGAGTGAGTGGTGGTGAGTGGTGAGTGAGTGAGTGGTGGTGAGTGAGTGAGTGAGTGAGTGGTGTGAGTGAGTGTGTGAGTGAGTGAGTGGTGAGTGAGTGGTGTGAGTGAGTGGTGAGTGAGTGAGTGGTGAGGTGGTGAGTGAGTGTGAGTGAGTGAGTGAGGAGTGAGTGAGTGAGTGAGTGAGTGGTGGTGAGTGAGTGTGTGAGTGAGTGAGTGGTGAGTGAGTGAGTGAGTGAGTGAGTGGTGTGGTGAGTGAGTGAGTGAGTGAGTGAGTGGTGAGTGAGTGAGTGAGTGAGTGAGTGAGTGAGGTGAGTGAGTGAGTGGTGAGTGAGTGGTGAGTGAGTGGTGAGTGAGTGAGTGTGAGTGGTGGTGAGTGGTGAGTGAGTGAGTGGTGAGTGAGTGAGTGAGTGAGTGAGTGAGTGTGAGTGAGTGAGAGTGAGTGTGTGGTGGATGAGTGTGACACTTTTACAGTGACTTTTCGATTTTCTGACGGCAGCAGAAGTGGTTGTTGTTTAACAGAATGTTTTTTGTTGTTGTTGTTGTTTTTTGTGTTGATTATGTTGTTCTTAACAAACACCGAACACACACCAGGACAAATACAGTTCAAAACTAATGACTAGATTTTTCTTTCTCATATTGTATGGGGTTGTTCTTGATTTTCAGGATATAAATAATTGAAGTGTTTTGGAGCTAAGTGATTGGAGCATCATTTTCACTCAGTTACACATGCACATTTGTCATATCATATCTGAAGGTGGCACATATGAATTAATAACGGCTTCAGAATCTTTATGGACAAAGACATGCTGTACTGTATTTAACAGCCCTTTACCGAAGAAGACTCCATCCCCTTTGCATTGTGTATCATTCTGATCTCTGTTTGATACTGTAAATATGTATTTGAAAATGCAATCTATTTTTATAATTTGTTTGAATAATAATGTGTTGAATGAGATCCTCTCACTGTGTTAATATGACTTATTGTTTGAGTTAGGCGAGTAGCGAAGAAAACTTGTTTGAAATTATTATTATTATTATTATTTTTCTCTTTGGGGTTTGGAATTTTTCATGATTTTTACCTGTTAGAAAAGCAGATGGCTGTTGCAATATTGAAACATGTTATTAAAAAAGTACAATACAGGTACCCTGGACTTTATTGTGTTTGCTCGCGGTCCTCCGGCATCCATACACACCTCATGAAGTCTATTTTAATCATGTGTAATCAATGTCGAGCCTCAGCAATCAAGCGTTTCCCGTCAGCTTCCAACCCCCGGAAAAACAGCGGGAAGCAAAAAAGTTCTGTATTTTTATCAAAAGGTTTCTTTTTAATAAACGTGTTTCTTTCCTGCTAGATAATTTTTCTATGAGAGTGGAAATGAAATTACACCAGAATATTTATTAATATTTCATTTAGTCTTTCCCAATGTTTAACGTGTCTAATCCTGATTAAAACATGAAGTCGTCATTCAGTCCAGGAAATTTAAAGATAAGCTTTAGTCAATCCAAGCGTGCACGTTTATGTCAGTAATAATTCCTCGGTTTTTTCTCTCCTTCACTTTTCTTAGTACAAAAAAAAATCCCTTGGAGATGATAATGGAGGAGAACTGAGAGTGAGAAGAGGAAGAGAACACGTCTGTTAATACTCCCAGTAGTGAGAAAGCTGTGTGTGTGTGTGTGTGTGTGTGTGTGTGTGTGTGTGTGTGTGTGTGTGTGTGTGTGTGTGTGTGTGTGTGTGTGTGTGTGTGTGTGTGTGTGTGTGTGTGTGTGTGATGGGTAGGTTTAGGGCAGGGGCAGTGTAGGGGATATAAAATACGGTTTGTACAGTATAAAATGCATTACGCCTATGGAATGTCCCCATAAAAATGGAAACACAACATGTGTGTGTGTGTGTGTGTTTGTTTACATGTTTTGTGTTCAGATTAAAAGACTCTTCGGTAAGACTCAAGAACTGTCCACCTCTAAGTCGGTGTGAAGGGTAAAGTTTCCTAATACAAAAGTTTGATCCGAGTGGTTAGAGTGCCAAGCCTCAAATTGGATTTGGGGAATTAATCCGGATCGGGAGCAAGTGTGAACTAACAAAGTGGAGTGGGGTTGATCTAGTCTCGGGGAGCATGTCATCTCTCGAGGTCCAAACGCTGCTCTATAGTTCAGTTCACATTCACTGAGGATAGAGACGTGTGTGTGTGTGTGTGTGTGTGTGTGTGTGTGTGTGTGTGTGTGTGTGTGTGTGTGTGTGTGTTGTGAGGAGGGTCACATAAAAGGAGCAGATGAACAATGTTCTGGAATTCCTGCTGGGCTTTTAGTGGCTTTAAAGTGAACTGTGATTAAATGCTCAGGAGGCTAAAACACTAAAAAAACATTCATCATTACGCATTAATCGTGTGTGTGAGAGAGAGAGAGAGAGAGAGAGAGAGATTTTGAGTGTATATATATGTGTGTGTGTGTGTGTGTGTGTGTGTGTGTGTGTGTGTGTGTGTGTGTGTGTGTGTGTGTGTGTGTGTGTGTGTGTGTGTGTGTGTGTGTGTGTGTGTGTGTGTGTGTGTTTATATATAGATACAAATGATACATATATTGTGACCTTTTCTGTTTCATCGATAAGCTTGTCGCTGTGAGTGAGTCGATATTTGATCATTTCGTTCGAAACACTCATTCAAGAACGAACTTCCTGTGGTGAAACAGTAAACGTAGCTTTTGTGCAATATTCTTTTAGAATCTTTCTCGATGGTGGAGCAAAAATAGACAAAGTGAAAACGTGTTAATGAAACCGTTGTATAACAGCATTAGAACATTAGTAATGCCGCTGTTATGCGTCTCCCGAGTCTCAGCTCTGAATATATCTGGTCAGAGTCGGGGTCCTGCTCTGAGAGCCTCGTCACGCTTCGTCTGATTAATTCTCCGTTTTTGGCCAAACCCAGATTAAACTTTCTGTGACCACACACGGTTCCTGAGTTCATGTCTGCTCTCTCCGCTCTCCTGAATGTAGGTCACTCTTTACTACAGTACCCAGTGTGATTACAGTAGAGCACGCACGTACTGTGTGATTATGCCATGGAACCGTCTATAACTACACGCTGTTATCGCTTCTGTGATTATGTTCATGTGTAATACGGACAATGAAATGTGTTTTTATCCAGAGCTGATCTCAGGTCAGCATTGCTCTCGTCATCACGATGTTCTAAACTACAGCTTTAACTTTCTCTGAGTTTTACAGAGGTCAGACACTTTGCTCTGCTGTTTTTTGCAGACACTTCTGATCGATCTCCATTTCATTTCTAGTCCCAATGAAGTGATTCCCCATGAGTTCCCACATGTTTCTGAGCGGTTTAACCTCAGGTGAACGCTTGACCTGCTAAAACCAACCTAAACCGGTTTGCTGGTCTCCCAGCCGGGCCAAGCTGTTGAAGAACTGGCCACAACCGCTCTAAAACCAGACCTTTACTGCCCTCTAGTGTTTGTTTGAGGTTTTATTATTTTTACAAATCATTGGACGGCTGTAGAATAGAGTAGGTCTACATGGATTGATCAAAAAAGAAATGTTTATTGTTTTAAAAACCATAATTTTATGGATTTTGCTTTGCTTAAAAGTAAAAATCAACTGTTACAAAACAATCACTTCAGTGTGCTCCAGGCTTCATACCTCCTTTCATTTACTCACTACACAGAACCTTTTCCAGCACGCCTCTCTCTGCATTCAGAAGATATCTGTAGGAAGCACTGTGGTGTCTAACTCTCGCTCATTCCCTCCAGCTGAGGCCCAGTGTCTGAGCTATGAAAGAGAAGATGTGTGTGTCCTCCAGGATGGCTTTAGCGGTGGGTTTCCCGGCTCCGTGTCCGCTCCGTGTGTCCACTCTGACCAGCAGCGGCTGCGTCTGTCCGGAGCTGCGGCCCACGCCGTGCTGGAGAGCGGCTGCGTACTTCAGAGTGTGCAGAGGAACCACACGGTCATCGTGATCAGCCGTCAGCAGCAGCACAGCGGGGTACGGCTTCCCGTCGTAAGGAGCCTGAGGAAGGGTATGGAGAGGAGAGTACCTGTGGAGGAAAGGATCACACTTGTGTTTTGTTTTTGGACACACTGCTGCATTACACCATGTCCTAAACTGACGTGATCAGATTACAGACCAGAAAATCAATCCACTCTCAGCCAATCAGAAGAGCGTGTGGGCGGAGTCTCTGCAAGCGCACTGCACTCGCAACCAAATCAATCCACACTCAGCCAATCAGAAGAGTGTGTGGGCGGAGTCTCTCTGCAAGCACACTGCACTCGCAACCAAATCAATTTACACTCCGCCAATCAGAAGAGCGTGTGGGCGGAGTCTCTGCAGGCGCACTGCACTCACACTCAGCCAATCAGAAGAGTGTGGGGGCGGAGTCTCTCTGCAAGCACACTGCACTCGCAACCAAATCAATTTACACTCCGCCAATCAGAAGAGCGTGTGGGCGGAGTCTCTGCAAGCACACTGCACTCGCAACCAAATCAATCCACACTCAGCCAATCAGAAGAGCGTGTGGGCGGAGTCTCTGCAAGCACACTGCACTCGCAACCAAATCAATCCACACTCAGCCAATCAGAAGAGCGTGTGGGCGGAGTCTCTCTGCAAGCACACTGCACTCGCAACCAAATCAATTCAGCTTTCAGTACGGCTATAAATGATATTCAAACTCAGATTAAATTCTTTTAACATTAAATAAAGCACATAATCAGTAGCTGAGATGATCATTGTCATACTCTGTATGTTGTTCCAGCCGTGACGGCACAGAAAAAGAAACTAGTTTCTAAAATAGAATTGTAGCTTATCGCTGTTGCAGCTGGTTAGGACTCTGATCAACATATAACAGTTATTGCATTTATACACACAGACATGGTGTTGCTTTTATGAACAATCATTGGTTGTATGGTTCTAGGTTGTTCAGAAGACAGGAAGCCATACTTGATGAGCCATTTGAACTGTTCGGGATCATCTGAACAGCCGTAGTCAGTGGTCCAGGCGTGACCGATGGTGAACTTGTGGAACTTGAGCATGTCCATGACCCCGACCTCAGCTACCGCACAGCCGAAGAGCTCGGGACGCTGGTTCACACAGGCCCCTGAAACAGAAACACAGAGGAAAGCACAGATCACTCTTCTCCCATTGCACGAAATGGCCAAACACAGTCCGCATTTACCAGACACACTGACTCACACACCTGAGCTTAAATGAGTGGGTAAAAAATGTTTGGATTACTCAGATAGAACAGCCCGATTTGACACACCTCATATTTATAAAGGCCAAACAACGAAAGTGACTAAACATCTGGATCAGCGCAGACTTACTAACCTCGCTAACATTGACAGTAAAGAAGCTTTTTCAAATGCTTAGTAATTTATTCACTGCCACTGTTTTCAAACTACTGCACCGCCAACACCCACTTGTTTTGTTCTGATTGTCTCTTCACACACACACCCACACACACACACACACTAGTAACCCACAAACAGATGCAGAAGCTGGTATTGACCATTTTGGGGAAAATTTGTGAATTTTTTTCAGAAGTTCAAACTGAGCTGAATACTTGAATAACCCTGAATGGCCAAATCATTTTTTTTAGTGCCTTTCTGTTTTACCACATCCTTTTTCTACTGTGCAACTACAAAAAAAATCCAATATTATTTTATTTTATACAGAGTTTAAGACTTATTGTGTGTGTACTGAAAATAAAAAAGTATTTAATTCTAAAATGAAAATGTTTTATAATAATATTAAAAATGTAATTATATTTTATATTGTAATATTATTATAATGATTTAAGTTATATTTAAATTAATATAAAATATAATTAACTGCACAATTACTCATATACTCAATAACCGCACATTCACTCATACACTCAATAACCACCGTCACTCATAAACTCAATGACCGCACAATCGCTTATATACTCAATGACCACAGTCACTCATATACTCAATAACCACACAATCGCTTATATACTCAATGACCACAGTCACTCATATACTCAATAACCGCACAATCGCTATATACTCAATGACCACAATCGCATATACTCAATAACCACCGCCACTCATATACTCAATAACCGCACAATCGCTTATATACTCAATGACCACAGTCACTCATATACTCAATAACCGCACAATCGCTTATATACTCAATGACCACAGTCACTCATATACTCAATAACCACACAATCGCTTATATACTCAATAACCGCAAAATCACATATACTCAATAACCGCACAATCACTCATATACTCAATAACCGCACATTCACACATACACTCAACAACCACCGTCACTCATATACTCAATAACCGCACAATCGCTTATATACTCAATGACCACAGTCACTCATATACTCAATAACCACACAATCGCTTATATACTCAATGACCACAGTCACTCATATACTCAATAACCGCACAATCGCTTATATACTCAATAACCACAGTCACCCATATACTCAATAACCAGAGTCACTCATATAGTCAATGACCACAGTCACTCATAAACTCAATGACCGCACAATCGCTTATATACTCAATAACCGCAAAATCACATATACTCAATAACCGCACAATCGCTTATATACTCAATAACCGCAAAATCACATATACTCAATAACCGCACAATCGCTTATATACTCAATAACCGCAAAATCACATATACTCAATAACCGCACAATCACTCATATACTCAATAACCGCACAATCACTCATATACTCAATAACCGCACAGTCAGTCATATACTCAATAACCGCACAATCCCTTATATACTCAATAACAAAAATCACATATACTCAATAACCACACAGTCACTCATATACTCAATAACCGCACAGTCACTCATATACTCAATAACCGCACAGTCACTCATATACTCAATAACCGCACAGTCACTCAAATAGTCAATAACCGCGTCAGTCATATACTCAATAACCACACAGTCAGTCATATACTCAATAACCGCACAGTCACTCATATACTCAATAACCGCACAGTCACTCATATACTCAATAACCGCACAGTCACTCAAATAGTCAATAACCGCACAGTCAGTCATATACTCAATAACCACACAGTTAGTCATATACTCAATAACTGCACAGTCAGTCATATACTCAATAACCGCACAGTCACTCATATACTCAATAACCGCACAGTCACTCATATACTCAATAACCACACAGTCACTCATATACTCAATAACCGCACAGTCACTCATATACTCAATAACCACAGTCACTCATATACTCAATAACCGCACAGTCACTCATATACTCAATAACCGCACAGTCACTCATATACGCAATAACACAGTCACTCATATACTCAATAACCGCACAGTCAGTCATATACTCAATAACCACACAGTCACTTATATACTCAATAACCACACAGTCAGTCATGTACTCAATAACCGCACAGTCAGTCATATACTCAATAACCGCACAGTCACTCATATACTCAATAACCGCACAGTCACTTATATACTCAATAACCGCAAAATCACATATACTCAATAACCACACAGTCACTCATATACTCAATAACCGCACAGTCACTCATATACTCAATAACCGCACAATCACATATACTCAATAACCTCGCAGTCAGTCATATACTCAATAACCGCACAGTCACTCATATACTCAATAACCGCACAGTCACTCAAATAGTCAATAACCGCACAGTCAGTCATATACTCAATAACCACACAGTCAGTCATATACTCAATAACACAGTCACTCATATACTCAATAACCGCACAGTCACTCATATACTCAATAACCGCACAGTCACTCATATACTCAATAACCACAGTCACTCATATACTCAATAACCGCACAGTCAGTCATATACTCAATAACCACACAGTCACTCATATACTCAATAACCACACAGTCAGTCATATACTCAATAACCACACAGTCACTCATATACTCAATAACCAGCACAGTCACTCATATACTCAATAACCACACAGTCACTCATACTCAATAACCGCACAGTCAGTCATATACTCAATAACCGCACAGTCAGTCATATACTCAATAACCGCACAGTCAGTCATATACTCAATAACCGCACAGTCAGTCATATACTCAATAACCGCACAGTCACTCATATACTCAATAACCACACAGTCACTCATATACTCAATAACCACACAGTCAGTCATATACTCAATAACACAGTCACTCATATACTCAATAACCGCACAGTCACTCATATGCTCAATAACCGCACAGTCAGTCATATACTCAATAACCACACAGTCACTCATATACTCAATAACCACATAGTCACTCATCTACTCAATAACCACAGGCACTCATATACTCAATAACCACAGGCACTCAGTCATATACTCAATAACCACACAGTCACTCATATACTCAATAACCACACAGTCACTCAATAACCACACAGTCAGTCATATACTCAATAACCGCACAGTCAGTCATATACTCAATAACCGCACAGTCACTCATATACTCAATAACCGCACAGTCAGTCATATACTCAATAACCGCACAGTCACTCATATACTCAATAACCGCACAGTCACTCACATACTCAATAACCGCAGAGTCACTCATATACTCAATAACCACACAGTCACTCATATACTCAATAACCACACAGTCAGTCATATACTCAATAACGTCAGTCATATACTCAATAACCACACAGTCAGTCATATACTCAATAACCACACAGTCACTCATATACTCAATAACCACACAGTCAGTCATATACTCAATAACCACACAGTCAGTCATATACTCAATAACCGCAGTCACTCATATACTCAATAACCGCACAGTCACTCATATACTCAATAACCGCACAGTCAGTCATATACTCAATAACCGCACAGTCAGTCATATACTCAATAACCGCACAGTCACTCATATACTCAATAACCACACAGTCACTCATATACTCAATAACCACACAGTCACTCATATACTCAATAACCACACAGTCACTCATATACTCAATAACCACACAGTTAGTCATATACTCAATAACTGCACAGTCAGTCATATACTCAATAACCACACAGTCACTCATATACTCAATAACCGCACAGTCACTCATCTACTCAATAACCACACAGTCACTCATATACTCAATAACGCACAGTCACTCATATACTCAATAACCGCACAGTCACTCATATACTCAATAACCACACAGTCACTCATATACTCAATAACCACACAGTCACTCATATACTCAATAACCACACAGTCACTCATATACTCAATAACCACACAGTCAGTCATATACTCAATAACCGCGTCATATACTCAATAACCGCACAGTCAGTCATATACTCAATAACCGCACAGTCACTCATCTACTCAATAACGCACAGTCAGTCATATTCTCAATAACCACACAGTCAGTCATATACTCAATAACCACACAGTCAGTCATAAACTCAATAACCACACAGTCAGTCATATACTCAATAACCACACAGTCAGTCTTATACTCAATAACCGCACAGTCACTCATCTACTCAATAACCGCACAGTCAGTCTTATACTCAATAACCGCACAGTCACTCATCTACTCAATAACCGCGTCAGTCATATACTCAATAACCGCACAGTCAGTCGTATACTCAATAACCACACAGTCAGTCATATACTCAATAACCACACAGTCAGTCATATACTCAATAACCGCAGTCACTCATCTACTCAATAACCGCGTCAGTCATATACTCAATAACCGCAGTCACTCATATACTCAATAACCGCACAGTCAGTCATATACTCAATAACCACACAGTCACTCATATACTCAATAACCGCACAGTCACTCATATACTCAATAACCGCACAGTCACTCATCTACTCAATAACCGCACAGTCAGTCATATACTCAATAACCACACAGTCACTCATATACTCAATAACCACAGTCAGTCATATACTCAATAACCACACAATCACTCATATACTCAATAACCACACAGTCAGTCATATACTCAATAACCGCAGTCACTCATATACTCAATAACCACAGTCAGTCATATACTCAATAACCACACAATCACTCATATACTCAATAACCACACAGTCAGTCATATACTCAATAACCACACAGTCAGTCATATACTCAATAACCGCACAGTCACTCATCTACTCAATAACCACACAGTCAGTCATATACTCAATAACCGCACAGTCACTCATATACTCAATAACCGCACAGTCAGTCTTATACTCAATAACCGCACAGTCAGTCATATACTCAATAACCACACAGTCACTCATATACTCAATAACCGCACAGTCAGTCATATACTCAATAACCACACAGTCAGTCATATACTCAATAACCACACAGTCAGTCATATACTCAATAACCACACAGTCAGTCATATACTCAATAACCACACAGTCAGTCATATACTCAATAACCACACAGTCACTCATATACTCAATAACCACAGTCAGTCATATACTCAATAACCGCACAGTCACTCATATACTCAATAACACAGTCAGTCATATACTCAATAACCACACAGTCAGTCATATACTCAATAACCACACAGTCACTCATATACTCAATAACACAGTCACTCATATACTCAATAACAACACAGTCACTCATATACTCAATAACCACACAGTCAGTCATATACTCAATAACCACACAGTCAGTCATATACTCAATAACCGCACAGTCAGTCATATACTCAATAAACCACAGTCAGTCATATACTCAATAACCACAGTCAGTCATATACTCAATAACCGCACAGTCACTCATATACTCAATAACCGCACAGTCACTCATATACTCAATAACTGCAGTCACTCATATACTCAATAACCACACAGTCACTCATATACTCAATAACAACACAGTCACTCATATACTCAATAACCACAGTCAGTCATATACTCAATAACCACACAGTCACTCATATACTCAATAACCACACAGTCACTCATATACTCAATAACCGCACAGTCACTCATATACTCAATAACCACAGTCAGTCATATACTCAATAACCGCACAGTCACTCATATACTCAATAATCCGCACAGTCAGTCATATACTCAATAACCGTGCACAGTCACTCATATACTCAATAACCGCACAGTCAGTCATATACTCACAAACACAGTCACTCATATACTCAATACTCAACCACACAGTCAGTCATATACTCAATAACCACACAGTCAGTCATATACTCAATAACCGCACAGTCAGTCATATACTCAATAACCACAGTCAGTCATATACTCAATAACCGCACAGTCACTCATATACTCAATAACCGCACAGTCACTCATATACTCAATAACTGCACAGTCACTCATATACTCAATAACACACAGTCACTCATATACTCAATAACAACACAGTCACTCATATACTCAATAACCACACAGTCAGTCATATACTCAATAACCACACAGTCAGTCATATACTCAATAACCGCACAGTCAGTCATATACTCAATAACCACACAGTCAGTCATATACTCAATAACCGCACAGTCAGTCATATACTCAATAACCGCACAGTCACTCATATACTCAATAACAACACAGTCAGTCATATACTCAATAACCACAGTCAGTCATATACTCAATAACCACACAGTCACTCATATACTCAATAACCACACAGTCACTCATATACTCAATAACAACACAGTCACTCATATACTCAATAACCACACAGTCAGTCATATACTCAATAACCACACAGTCAGTCATATACTCAATAACCGCACAGTCAGTCATATACTCAATAACCGCACAGTCAGTCATATACTCAATAACTCTCTCTCTCTCTCTCTCTATACTCAATAACTCTCCATATGAATCAGACAGTCCTCCATATAGTCAATAACGCTTTGATCACTCATACTCAATAACCGCACAGTCTCCTGCTAAGCAGTCATATACTCAATAACCACACAGTCACTCATATACTCAATAACCGCACAGTCACTCATATACTCAATAACCGCACAGTCACTCATATACTCAATAACCACACAGTCAGTCATATACTCAATAACCACACAGTCACTCATACACTCAATAACCGCACAGTCACTCATATACTCAATAACCGCACAGTCAGTCATATACTCAATAACCGCACAGTCACTCATATACTCAATAACCACACAGTCAGTCATATACTCAATAACCGCACAGTCACTCATATACTCAATAACCACACAGTCACTCATATACTCAATAACCACACAGTCACTCATATACTCAATAACCGCACAGTCACTCATATACTCAATAACCACACAGTCAGTCATATACTCAATAACCGCACAGTCACTCATATACTCAATAACCGCACAGTCAGTCATATACTCAATAACCGCACAGTCAGTCATATACTCAATAACCGCACAGTCAGTCATATACTCAATAACCGCACAGTCACTCATATACTCAATAACCGCACAGTCAGTCATATACTCAATAACCACACAGTCACTCATATACTCAATAACCACACAGTCACTCATATACTCAATAACCGCACAGTCACTCATATACTCAATAACCACACAGTCAGTCATATACTCAATAACCACACAGTCACTCATATACTCAATAACCGCACAGTCAGTCATATACTCAATAACCACACAGTCACTCATATACTCAATAACCGCACAGTCACTCATATACTCAATAACCGCACAGACTCGGCCGTGTCTCTCTCTCTCTCTCTCTCTCTCTCTCTCTCTCTTTCTCTCCTGTTAATCAGACAGAGATTGAAACTGTATTTGCACTGGCAGATGCTGCGTGCCGCCCATCTAACGACTGCATCTCCTGCTAAACGTGCTGTTTAATGAGAGTGAAGCGCGAGCACATCGTCTCTGAGTGTGAATGTCATGTTTACTCCACAGATGAGCTTGCTGTGAGTAACGGCACAGACGGCTCACATCATTAGAGCCGCACATCTGCACCGCCATACGCTTCCATTACAGTGCGACTCTAATTCACCCATGTGTGAAGAAGGCGTGTGTGTGTCGCAGTGTCTGTGTTCTTCATTAGTGTCTGTCTGCCTTCCTCACAGCTCTTCAGAGACACTCACCCACCAGCAGGCCACCGTTAGAAGCTCCGTTGATGGTGATCCGGCCGGCCGTGGTCAATCCCTCCCGGATCAGGTACTCGGCCGCACACTGGAAGTCATCGAAACAGTTCTGCTTCTTCCCAAGAGTGCCAGCTGAAATCAAAAGTCTTTCTTTAAAGCCTTTGGCAGTTAGAAGCTGCACATGGTGGGGGGAGCGGGGTAAACTGGGCCACCTTTACTGAAGTTATGATGTTATATTAGGTAATAATAACTTCTACTGTAATTTAATTTCCCTTATGAACTGCGAGTTGAAGTTTCCTTAGAAAAATGACTCTAAAAATGTTAGGGGTAAGATGAGTCTTTTGGAAATATAGGAAAATGAATTAATTATTTATTCACAAAATATTATTTATATTTTAACAAAGTACACAGTGCAAAAATTATGTTCCTCAGTGTTTCTGTCTCGTTTTCCAGCACAGATATCCCAACATCCTTAAATCAGGACACATTCACTGGAGAAGAGACATGACTGAAGAGATTAAGATGAAAACAAGAACTAATATCTGTCAGGGAGTCAGAAAACTACAAACCCACTGTTTGGAACCAAAATGTCAGAACTAGGAAGTATTTATGCTCTTATGTTATTAATATTCAAATAACATAAAACAATTAAATATTTAAAAAGGGATGATTTTCTGCATGCGAGCAGTGAACAGTGTCCTGCCGTGTTCATCGAATAAGCTTAAACACATATATTCAGAAAATGCACATCATATTCAGCTTTTAATTAAAAATTAATTACAACTTTTTCCTTACATCAAGATAATTATTTTGTTTTTATATTTAACTTTTTTAAACCAAAATGACCTCAATTTAAATTCCATGAGCCTTTTCTGGTTGAAAGAGTGATTTTCTTTTCTGTTTGTGATGCATTTCCTGTGAGTGGAGATGACTCCAGTCCTCCGGAGCTCCGTGTTTTCAGACTGACTCACACAGAGACTTCAGCATCAGTGCAGCGAGTTCACTCTCATGAGGGGGAGTTTCACACCAGCGACAGCTCTAGAGTTCACCAGCTCATTACAGCTGTGTAGGTCCTCACACACATATATATATATTATTGCATGTTTATTTATTTATTATATTTATTTATTTGTTAATTAAATTATTTATAATTTTTCACTTTAGTTTATTTTTATTTTTTTATTAATTTAATGTATTATTTGCATATGTTTGTTATTATTGTATTTATTTATTATTAATGTTTATTATATTTTTGTTTATTTCTATTTAAGTAATAATTTATACATTTATATATATATATATATATATATATATATATATATATATATATATATATATATATATATATATATATATATATATATATATATATATATATATATATATATATATAGTATATTTGTATTATTCCGTTTTTATTCATTTTGAATGTGTGTGTGTTTGCGTGCGGATGATACCTTTGTGCCAGGTTTGTCCGTACTCTCCTCCTCCTCGGATGTTTGCTACAGCCAGGATGCCTCCCAGGTGTCTGATAAAGAGCAGGTATGCAGTACTGCACACACACACACACACACACACACACACACACACACACACACACACACACACACACACACACACACACACACACACACACACACACACACATGTTCATTTTCACACCCATTGTCTTCAGTCAAACACACAGAGCGCTTCATCACACACACTGCCCCTAAACCTACCCATCAAAGGAGACTGCACAGTTTACTTTCTGTGAAAAAAACTCATCCTGTGTGATTTATAAGCATTTTGAAAAGTGAGGACATGGGGAACGTCCTCATATTTCACCCTCTTTTTGTAATACCTGTGTCATACCCATGTCATTATACACATTTGTGTCCTGATATTTCACAAAAACATGCCCACACACACACACACACACATGTTCATTTTCCACACACCCATTGTCTTCAGTCAAACACACACAGAGCGCTTCATACACACTTGTAGTACGGCTGAATTGAGTTCTCGAAGCCTCCGTATCCGTACAGGAAGACCGGATGAGAGCCGTCTCTCTCAATGCCACGCGCGTGAACCAGGAACATCGGGATCTGTGTGCCATCTTTACTGGGGTAAAACACCTGCAACACACACACATTCAGCTGTGCATTATTACACTACCGGTTAAAAGTGTGTGTGTGTCCTGGTAAACCCTATGTTATGAGGTGTGTGTGTGTGTGTGTGTGTGTGTGTGTGTGTGTGTGTGTGTGTGTGTGTGTGTGTGTGTGTGTGTGTGTGAGTGTGAGAGAGAGTGCGTGTGTGTGTGTGTGTGTGTGTGTGTGTGTGTGTGATGGGTAGGTTTAGGCTGTGTGTGTGTATGTGTGTGTGTGTGTGTGTGTGTGTGATGAGTAGGTTTAGGCTGTGTGTGTGTGTGTGTGTGTGTGTGTGTGTGTGTGTGTGTGTGTGTGTGTGTGTGTGTGTGTGTGTGTGTGTGTGTGTGGACTGGTAATCCCTACGGTATGGGGACAAAATGTCCCACAAAGATGGCAATATCCAAATTTTTGTCCTTGTGGGGACATTTTTTGGTCCCCATGAGGAAAACATCTTATAAATCACACTAAGTGATGTTTTTGAAAAGTAAAAATGCAGCCTGTCTCCTGTGATGGGTAGTGTGTGTGTGTGTGTGTGTGTGTGTGTGTGTGTGTGTGTGTGTGTGTGTGTGTGTGTGTGTGTGTGTGTGTGAGAGTGTGTTTGAGTGTGAGAGAGTGTGTGTGGGAAAGTTAAAAAAAACAGCATTTATTTTAAATGGAATCATTTGTGACATTATGAAAGTTATTGGTGTCACTTTTGATAAATGTCATGCATATTTGCTGAATTTCATTATAGTTTTTTGTCTTCCGTCATACTTTTGAATGGCAGCTTATGACGGTTTCCACAGAAACCTGAACTGTTTGCTATGTATATATATATATATATATATATATATATATATATATATATATATATATATTATATATATATATATATATATTTATAACATGCATATTATAGTTTTATGATATAGTTCTATTTATGACCAGATAATGAGCAGAAGAGACTTATTCCAGTGTTGAGGCGAGTGTGTATATTATACAGTGTATTTGTAGTGACTGGTGTGTGATTCGAGACCTGAGTCGTCTGGTAGTCTCTCGGATCGACTCCTTTCACTTCCACCTGCCGGAAGACGGTGGGCTCCGGCTCGGCCTGACTCAGGTCACAGTGGTAGATTATACCTGAGCGATGAGAGAGAGGAAAACCATGTGCGCTGTGTGTTCTGCCACAGGAGCTGCTCATGCTTTAGGTTATGATCGAGTGCACTCACCTGGTGTAGTGAAGGAGGTGAACTTGTAGAAGAAGTCAGGGTGCTTCTTCTTGCAGCTGAGCCCGACGACAGTGCCCACATCTAACGGCAGGTCTCGGATCAGTTTCCCTGAATGCAGCTCATACAGCTGGAGGATGTCCTTCACGTCATGCACATAATTCACCAGCAGGTGGCGCTGGTTCACACACTCCACAAAGCCTGCGGACCGGGTATAAACAGAAAGTGTGTGTGTTTAAACAGACTAAATTTTATTTAAACATAAACAAATATTGAATTACAAATTATGAAACCAAAAAAAAATTCTAAAATGGCTACAACAAATGTTAAATTCTAAGACAATATGAGCCAACCGTGTTTAAAATAAAAAATGTTTAAAATGAATGATTCTACAGGGAAAATTCAGGATAGTCTTCAAAAGAGTCCACTTATAAAAATTCCATTACACTGAAAAAAATAGTACCCTAACCATGTAACATCTAAATTAAAGAGTTTTATTGTTATTTTTATTATTTATTTATCAAAAAAATCATTCATTGTGAAGTTTATTTTTTTTTATAACAGTAGATGTTTAATAGATTTTTTGTAATGAAGAAAAGAAAGTAAAGTACCTTTAAAAATAAACCAACCTCAATAAATATTCACTGTGAAAACTGCCCTCTCCGAAAAGAAAAGAAAAGAAAAGAAATGAAAAGAAAAGAAAAGAAAAGAAAAGAAAAGAAAAGAAAAGAAAAGAAAAGAAAAGAAAAGAAAAGAAAAGCGTTTCCAAATCGTCCATGTATCATGAAATCATCACAGGCCTGTGGATGTGTGATCAACAGCTGTCTAACCCTAAGCCCATATCTCGACTGACTTTATCTGATTTTTCTAGATGTTTATAGAGATTCTGCAGACGTTGTCTTACCCAGGACGTCCTTCTCGTGTTGGGGAATGAGGGTTTTCCAGTGCTTCTGCTCTGGTTTCTGCAGGTCTATGGTAATGAGGCGGTAACGAGGAGCCTCCAGGTTGGTGCGTAAAGTGAAGACGGTGGCCTCGTTGGTGATGTACGTGTACTGCGCTTCAAATGTGTCAACCAACTTCACCCACGGCAGCAAACCTACAATAACAGCATAATATATGTTTTATAATAACACACGTGCATGCATACATACTGTACATACATCCATACACACATCCATACAAACATATTGTACACACATACATACATACAGTACAGAGATACGTACATACTTACATACATACATACATACATACATACATACATACATACAAACATACATGCATACTTACATACATACATACATACATACATACATACATGCATAAATAAATACATACATACATGCACACATAAATACATACATGAATGCATACATACAAACATGCATACATACATACATATATACAAACATACATACATACATGCACACACATATAAATACAGTGCATGCATACATACATACATACAAACATACATACATGCACACATAAATACAGTGCATGCATACATACATAAATACATACTTGCATACATACATACATACATACATACATACATACATACATACATACATACATACATACATACATACATACATACATACATACATACATACATACATACATACATACATACATACATACATGCATACATACATAAATACATACTTGCATACATACATACATACAAACAGAACATACATGCATGCATACATACATGCATACATACATACACACATCCATACAAACATAGTACACACATACATACAGTCCAGAGATACGTACATACATACAAACAGTGCATGCATGCATGCATACATACATGCATACTTACATACATACATACATACATACATACATACATACATACATACATACATACATACATACATACATACATACATACATACATACAAACATACATGCATAAACAAAAACATACATACATGCACACATAAATGCATACATGAATGCATACATACAAACATACATACATGCACACACACATAAATACAGTGTATGCATACATGCATGCATACATACATACATACATACATACATACATACATACATACATACATACATACAAACATACATGCATACATGCATGCATACATACATACATGCACACACACATAAATACAGTGTGTATGCATACATGCATGCATACATACATACATACATACATACATACATACATACATACATACATACATACATACATACATACATACATACATACATACATACATACATGCACACATAAAATCAGTGCATGCATGCATACATACATAAATACATACTTGCATACTTGCATACATACATACATACATACATGTACACATAAATACAGTGCATGCATGCATACATACATACATACATACATACATACATGCATACATACATACATACATACATACATACATACATACATACATACATACATACATACATACATACATACATACATACATACATACATACATACATACATAAATACATACTTGCAGAACATACATGCATACATACCTACATACATACATACATACATACATACATACATGCACACATAAATACAGTGCATGCATCCATACATACATACATACATACTTGAATACATACATACTTACATACATACATACATACATACATGCACACATAAAATCAGTGCATGCATGCATACATACATAAATACATACTTGCATACTTGCATACATACATACATACATGTACACATAAATACAGTGCATGCATGCATACATACATACATACATACATACATACATACATACATACATACATACATACATACATGCATGCATGCATACATACATAAATACATACTTGCAGAACATACATGCATACATACCTACATACATACATACATACATACATGCACACATAAATACAGTGCATGCATCCATACATACATACATACTTGAATACATACATACTTGCATACATACATACATGCATACATACATACATACATACATACATACATACATACATACATACATACATACATACATACATACATACATACAGAACATACATGCATACATACATACATACATACATACATACATACATACATACATACATACATACATAAATACATACATACATACATACAGAACATACATACATACAAACATACATACAGAACATACATGCATACATACATACATACATACAGAACATACATGCATACATACATACAAACATACATACATACAGAACATACATACAGAACATTTTTGTCAAAAACTTTATCCGGATGGGATTCAGAGTGATGATCAAACATCATCGAGCGAGTCGAGCGAGTCCATCAGCACTTCACAGACGTTTCCTCTTCATGGGTTCAACATTTCATTCAGTAACGTTCTGCAGTTTTGATTTATATAACATTACAACATTACATCCATTATTTTACATGTGCGTCAGCAATGCGTCTATCACACACAGAGCGCCGGCTCCTGAGACTGACCTGTGATGCCGTCGGGCAGCTGCTGAAGGTCACAGTACCACAGACGGTTGACCGGCTCACAGCCTTCAGTGATGGACAGCACAGCATACCTGCCATCATCAGAGACCTGCACACAGCAGTGGGGAAAGAACAACCACATGGAAACGGAGAACAATTCATTTCAGACTAGGTAATTTCTTTAAATACTACATTGCATGAAACTTCGAAGCAAGTTGCATCATGGTATCTTCCTGAATCTTGTTGTATTTAAATTAGCTGTCCGCTTACGGTAAGGCTACTGTGCCATTTTGGGTTGTCAGGAAATTCTGCCACCAGGATGTCTTCAGATTGGCTGGTGCCAATGACGTGGTAGTACAGTTTCTGGTTTAGGTTTGTTGTGGTCTCAGTACCTTGAATGGAAATAACACAAGCAAATGGCATGGCTATCTTTAACTTCCATATTGTGAAACAAAGTGTCTGGTTTGAAATGGTGGGTGTACTGGAACCAGACCAACACAAATTCACTGCAAAAAAAGTCATTTCTACAAAGAAGACAGTGTGCAGTGTGTGTAATACACATTATTGTCAAAAGTTTTGGGACGCCTGCCTTTCCAAGCACATGAGCTTTAATGCCATCCCATTCTTATTCCATAGGGTTTAATATGGAGACCCTTTGCAGCTCTAACAGCTTCAGCTCTTCTGGGAAGGCTTTCCTCAAGGTTTAGGAGTGTGTTTATGGGAATTCTTCTAGAAGCGCATTTGTGAGGTCAGGCACTGATGTTGGACGAGAAGGCCTGGCTCGCCCGAAACTGTTCCCACAAAGTTGGGAGCATGAAATTTTCCAAAATGTCTTGGTGAAGCATTAAGAGTTCCTTTCACTGGAACTAAGGGGCCAACCCCTGAAAAACAACCACAGCCCATAATCCCCCCTCCACCAAACTTTACACTTGGCACAATGCAGTCAGGCAAGTCCCGTTCCCCTGGCAACCGCCAAACCCAGACTCGTCCATGGGATGGTCAGACAGAGAAGCGTGATTGGTCACTCAGAGAACACGTCTCACTGCTCTAGAGTCCAGTGGTGGCGTGCTTTACCCCACTGCATCCCACGCTTTGCATTGCTCTTGGTGATGTAAGGCTTGGATGAAGTGATTGAACACCTGAATTCAGTGATTTGAATGGGTGTCCCAATACTTTTGACAATATAGTGTAGCTAAATAGCCTAAGTGATGCAGTGTAAGCAGTGTAGTTTAGATCATGTGCACGCACCGTCAGCTTTGCCATCCTGTCGAGGGTAGCAGTTGTAGAAGATGCCCTTGGCGTCATGGGTCCAGGCCAGACAGCTGAACTTCACCCTCTCCAGGACGTCCGGCAGCTCGCTGAGGTCATCAGCCTTCAGGAAGTGCATAGTCACCCAATCAGAACCCGCGCTGCTCAGACCGTATGCAAAATACTCACACTCCTCGGACAGCCGGCCCACTGCGCATCAACATGCAAATGAGAAACAATCTGAGATTAAATCTCAATCTGATCATTTAAGAGCAAAACTGCCCATTTGACTGTGACTGAAGGAATGGAAGATAAAAGGAGGAAAGATGAAGCGGTATGGGACATGCTGTCAGGTTTACAGTAATAAAAATGTTTACAGTTTGATTTGATTCCAGGAACACGATGTGTGAATGTGCAAACATTCCAGTGTGTTTTCCTGAAGATCCCTCAGGGCTTCAAACCTGTTCCACGAAAACACCAGTGCACTCTTAAACAGCGCCAGGGAAAGTATTCTGGTTTCCCAATTATGTTTTAAAGGTTTCTGCAGAGAGAATCTTAGAAATCTACTGTATCAACATAGAAAGACAGAAATGAAGAGAGATATAAGTCAGCTCAAGAACAGCTCCAGTACTGTGTATGTAATGTTCATATTCTTAATACTCATACTCCATTCATTTATTCATGTATTTAAACAACTGCTCAAAAGTTTGGGGTCATTAGGTTTGCTTTTGGATGGAAATTAATACTTTTATTCATCAAGGCAACATTAAATTGATTACTCATTCAAGTCCGAGTCGAGACCAAGTTCAGAGAAACTCCACAAACAACATTAGAACTTTATTACAATTCCTAATATGTTAGAACACGAGTCAATACTGAGTCCATGACAAGACCAAGACAGAACAGAAGCACTATATATTCACACAGAGAACAGCTGATCTACACTGGAGGAATATTACACTGATACTGGAGTTATGATCAGATAATGAACAGAAGCACTATATATTCACACAGAGAACAGCTGATCTACACTGGAGGAATATTACACTGATACTGGAGTTATGATCAGATAATGAACAGAAGCACTATATATTCACACAGAGAACAGCTGATCTACACTGGAGGAATATTACACTGATACTGGAGTTATGATCAGATAATGAACAGAAGCACTATATATTCACACAGAGAACAGCTGATCTACACTGGAGGAATATTACACTGATACTGGAGTTATGATCAGATAATGAACAGAAGCACTATATATTCACACAGAGAACAGCTGATCTACACTGGAGGAATATTACACTGATACTGGAGTTATGATCAGATAATGAACAGAAGCACTATATATTCACACAGAGAACAGCTGATCTACACTGGAGGAATATTACACTGATACTGGAGTTATGATCAGATAATGAACAGAAGCACTATATATTCACACAGAGAACAGCTGATCTACACTGGAGGAATATTACACTGATACTGGAGTTATGATCAGATAATGAACAGAAGCACTATATATTCACACAGAGAACAGCTGATCTACACTGGAGGAATATTACACTGATACTGGAGTTATGATCAGATAATGAACAGAAGCACTATATATTCACACAGAGAACAGCTGATCTACACTGAGGAATATTACACTGATACTGGAGTTATGATCAGATAATGAACAGAAGCACTATATATTCACACAGAGAACAGCTGATCTACACTGAGGAATATTACACTGATACTGGAGTTATGATCAGATAATGAACAGAAGCACTATATATTCACACAGAGAACAGCTGATCTACACTGGAGGAATATTACACTGATACTGGAGTTATGATCAGATAATGAACAGAAGCACTATATATTCACACAGAGAACAGCTGATCTACACTGGAGGAATATTACACTGATACTGGAGTTATGATCAGATAATGAACAGAAGCACTATATATTCACACAGAGAACAGCTGATCTACACTGGAGGAATATTACACTGATACTGGAGTTATGATCAGATAATGAACAGAAGCACTATATATTCACACAGAGAACAGCTGATCTACACTGGAGGAATATTACACTGATACTGGAGTTATGATCAGATAATGAACAGAAGCACTATATATTCACACAGAGAACAGCTGATCTACACTGGAGGAATATTACACTGATACTGGAGTTATGATCAGATAATGAACAGAAGCACTATATATTCACACAGAGAACAGCTGATCTACACTGGAGGAATATTACACTGATACTGGAGTTATGATCAGATAATGAACAGAAGCGCTATATATTCACACAGAGAACAGCTGATCTACACTGGAGGAATATTACACTGATACTGGAGTTATGATCAGATAATGAACAGAAGCACTATATATTCACACAGAGAACAGCTGATCTACACTGGAGGAATATTACACTGATACTGGAGTTATGATCAGATAATGAACAGAAGCACTATATATTCACACAGAGAACAGCTGATCTACACTGGAGGAATATTACACTGATACTGGAGTTATGATCAGATAATGAACAGAAGCACTATATATTCACACAGAGAACAGCTGATCTACACTGGAGGAATATTACACTGATACTGGAGTTATGATCAGATAATGAACAGAAGCACTATATATTCACACAGAGAACAGCTGATCTACACTGAGGAATATTACACTGATACTGGAGTTATGATCAGATAATGAACAGAAGCGCTATATATTCACACAGAGAACAGCTGATCTACACTGGAGGAATATTACACTGATACTGGAGTTATGATCAGATAATGAACAGAAGCACTATATATTCACACAGAGAACAGCTGATCTACACTGGAGGAATATTACACTGATACTGGAGTTATGATCAGATAATGAACAGAAGCACTATATATTCACACAGAGAACAGCTGATCTACACTGGAGGAATATTACACTGATACTGGAGTTATGATCAGATAATGAACAGAAGCACTATATATTCACACAGAGAACAGCTGATCTACACTGGAGAATATTACACTGATACTGGAGTTATGATCAGATAATGAACAGAAGCACTATATATTCACACAGAGAACAGCTGATCTACACTGGAGAATATTACACTGATACTGGAGTTATGATCAGATAATGAACAGAAGCACTATATATTCACACAGAGAACAGCTGATCTACACTGGAGGAATATTACACTGATACTGGAGTTATGATCAGATAATGAACAGAAGCACTATATATTCACACAGAGAACAGCTGATCTACACTGGAGGAATATTACACTGATACTGGAGTTATGATCAGATAATGAACAGAAGCACTATATATTCACACAGAGAACAGCTGATCTACACTGGAGGAATATTACACTGATACTGGAGTTATGATCAGATAATGAACAGAAGCACTATATATTCACACAGAGAACAGCTGATCTACACTGGAGGAATATTACACTGATACTGGAGTTATGATCAGATAATGAACAGAAGCACTATATATTCACACAGAGAACAGCTGATCTACACTGGAGGAATATTACACTGATACTGGAGTTATGATCAGATAATGAACAGAAGCACTATATATTCACACAGAGAACAGCTGATCTACACTGGAGGAATATTACACTGATACTGGAGTTATGATCAGATAATGAACAGAAGCACTATATATTCACACAGAGAACAGCTGATCTACACTGGAGAATATTACACTGATACTGGAGTTATGATCAGATAATGAACAGAAGCACTATATATTCACACAGAGAACAGCTGATCTACACTGGAGGAATATTACACTGATACTGGAGTTATGATCAGATAATGAACAGAAGCACTATATATTCACACAGAGAACAGCTGATCTACACTGGAGGAATATTACACTGATACTGGAGTTATGATCAGATAATGAACAGAAGCACTATATATTCACACAGAGAACAGCTGATCTACACTGGAGGAATATTACACTGATACTGGAGTTATGATCAGATAATGAACAGAAGCACTATATATTCACACAGAGAACAGCTGATCTACACTGGAGGAATATTACACTGATACTGGAGTTATGATCAGATAATGAACAGAAGCACTATATATTCACACAGAGAACAGCTGATCTACACTGGAGGAATATTACACTGATACTGGAGTTATGATCAGATAATGAACAGAAGCACTATATATTCACACAGAGAACAGCTGATCTACACTGGAGGAATATTACACTGATACTGGAGTTATGATCAGATAATGAACAGAAGCACTATATATTCACACAGAGAACAGCTGATCTACACTGGAGGAATATTACACTGATACTGGAGTTATGATCAGATAATGAACAGAAGCATATATATTCACACAGAGAACAGCTGATCTACACTGGAGGAATATTACACTGATACTGGAGTTATGATCAGATAATGAACAGAAGCACTATATATTCACACAGAGAACAGCTGATCTACACTGGAGGAATATTACACTGATACTGGAGTTATGATCAGATAATGAACAGAAGCGCTATATATTCACACAGAGAACAGCTGATCTACACTGGAGGAATATTACACTGATACTGGAGTTATGATCAGATAATGAACAGAAGCACTATATATTCACACAGAGAACAGCTGATCTACACTGGAGGAATATTACACTGATACTGGAGTTATGATCAGATAATGAACAGAAGCACTATATATTCACACAGAGAACAGCTGATCTACACTGGAGGAATATTACACTGATACTGGAGTTATGATCAGATAATGAACAGAAGCACTATATATTCACACAGAGAACAGCTGATCTACACTGGAGGAATATTACACTGATACTGGAGTTATGATCAGATAATGAACAGAAGCACTATATATTCACACAGAGAACAGCTGATCTACACTGGAGGAATATTACACTGATACTGGAGTTATGATCAGATAATGAACAGAAGCACTATATATTCACACAGAGAACAGCTGATCTACACTGGAGGAATATTACACTGATACTGGAGTTATGATCAGATAATGAACAGAAGCACTATATATTCACACAGAGAACAGCTGATCTACACTGGAGGAATATTACACTGATACTGGAGTTATGATCAGATAATGAACAGAAGCACTATATATTCACACAGAGAACAGCTGATCTACACTGGAGGAATATTACACTGATACTGGAGTTATGATCAGATAATGAACAGAAGCGCTATATATTCACACAGAGAACAGCTGATCTACACTGGAGGAATATTACACTGATACTGGAGTTATGATCAGATAATGAACAGAAGCACTATATATTCACACAGAGAACAGCTGATCTACACTGGAGGAATATTACACTGATACTGGAGTTATGATCAGATAATGAGAAGCACTATATATTCACACAGAGAACAGCTGATCTACACTGGAGGAATATTACACTGATACTGGAGTTATGATCAGATAATGAACAGAAGCACTATATATATTCACACAGAGAACAGCTGATCTACACTGGAGGAATATTACACTGATACTGGAGTTATGATCAGATAATGAACAGAAGCACTATATATTCACACAGAGAACAGCTGATCTACACTGGAGGAATATTACACTGATACTGGAGTTATGATCAGATAATGAACAGAAGCACTATATATTCACACAGAGAACAGCTGATCTACACTGGAGGAATATTACACTGATACTGGAGTTATGATCAGATAATGAACAGAAGCGCTATATATTCACACAGAGAACAGCTGATCTACACTGGAGGAATATTACACTGATACTGGAGTTATGATCAGATAATGAACAGAAGCACTATATATTCACACAGAGAACAGCTGATCTACACTGGAGGAATATTACACTGATACTGGAGTTATGATCAGATAATGAACAGAAGCACTATATATTCACACAGAGAACAGCTGATCTACACTGGAGGAATATTACACTGATACTGGAGTTATGATCAGATAATGAACAGAAGCACTATATATTCACACAGAGAACAGCTGATCTACACTGGAGGAATATTACACTGATACTGGAGTTATGATCAGATAATGAACAGAAGCACTATATATTCACACAGAGAACAGCTGATCTACACTGAGGAATATTACACTGATACTGGAGTTATGATCAGATAATGAACAGAAGCACTATATATTCACACAGAGAACAGCTGATCTACACTGAGGAATATTACACTGATACTGGAGTTATGATCAGATAATGAACAGAAGCACTATATATTCACACAGAGAACAGCTGATCTACACTGGAGGAATATTACACTGATACTGGAGTTATGATCAGATAATGAACAGAAGCACTATATATTCACACAGAGAACAGCTGATCTACACTGAGGAATATTACACTGATACTGGAGTTATGATCAGATAATGAACAGAAGCGCTATATATTCACACAGAGAACAGCTGATCTACACTGGAGGAATATTACACTGATACTGGAGTTATGATCAGATAATGAACAGAAGCACTATATATTCACACAGAGAACAGCTGATCTACACTGAGGAATATTACACTGATACTGGAGTTATGATCAGATAATGAACAGAAGCACTATATATTCACACAGAGAACAGCTGATCTACACTGGAGGAATATTACACTGATACTGGAGTTATGATCAGATAATGAACAGAAGCACTATATATTCACACAGAGAACAGCTGATCTACACTGGAGGAATATTACACTGATACTGGAGTTATGATCAGATAATGAACAGAAGCACTATATATTCACACAGAGAACAGCTGATCTACACTGGAGGAATATTACACTGATACTGGAGTTATGATCAGATAATGAACAGAAGCACTATATATTCACACAGAGAACAGCTGATCTACACTGGAGGAATATTACACTGATACTGGAGTTATGATCAGATAATGAACAGAAGCACTATATATTCACACAGAGAACAGCTGATCTACACTGGAGGAATATTACACTGATACTGGAGTTATGATCAGATAATGAACAGAAGCACTATATATTCACACAGAGAACAGCTGATCTACACTGGAGGAATATTACACTGATACTGGAGTTATGATCAGATAATGAACAGAAGCTATATATTCACACAGAGAACAGCTGATCTACACTGGAGGAATATTACACTGATACTGGAGTTATGATCAGATAATGAGCAGAAGCACTATATATTCACACAGAGAACAGCTGATCTACACTGGAGGAATATTACACTGATACTGGAGTTATGATCAGATAATGAACAGAAGCACTATATATTCACACAGAGAACAGCTGATCTACACTGGAGGAATATTACA
>CM040919.1:2386836-2394336 GCA_023029165.1 Gobiocypris rarus | reverse complement strand
CAGGGGTATTATAGAGTTAACATCAGGGGTATTATAGAGTTAACATCAGGGGTATTATAGAGTTAACATCAGGGGTGTTATAGAGTTAACATCAGGGCTATTATAGAGTTAACATCAGGCCAGGTATTATAGAGTTAACATCAGGGGTATTATAGAGTTAACATCAGGGGTATTATAGAGTTAACATCAGGGCCAGGGGTATTATAGAGTTAACATCAGGGGTATTATAGAGTTAACATCAGGGGTGTTATAGAGTTAACATCAGGGCCAGGGGTATTATAGAGTTAACATCAGGACCAGGGGTATTATAGAGTTTAGACTTCTTGGAATAAAATAACTAAAACTGAAATAAACAATTAATAAAAAGTATATAGACATATTTAAAAAAATTTTTTTTAAATACAACATAATTACTCAAACTTCAAATGATTAACTGGTGTATTGGTCTCATTGGCTCCAGTGCTGTTGGGCTGATCTGATCTGAGTGTGGAGTGGCTGATGGTGCTGTGGGAATGAGTTCGGGCTCATTGGCTCCAGTGCTGTTGGGCTGATCTGATCTGAGTGTGGAGTGGCTGATGGTGCTGTGGGAATGAGCCCGGTTCGGTCTCATTGGCTCCAGTGCTGTTGGGCTGATCTGATCTGAGTGTGGAGTGGCTGATGGTGCTGTGGGAATGAGCTTCGGTTCGGTTCGGTTCGGTCTCATTGGCTCCAGTGCTGTTGAGCTGATCTGATCTGAGTGTGGAGCGGCTGATGGTGCTGTGGGAATGAGCTTGGTCCGGTTCGGTTTGGTCTCATTGGCTCCAGTGCTGTTGAGCTGATCTGATCTAAGTGTGGAGTGGCTGATGGTGCTGTGGGAATGAGCTTCGGTCCGGTTCGTTCGGTCTCATTGGCTCCAGTGCTGTTGAGCTGATCTGATCTGAGTGTGGAGCGGCTGATGGTGCTGTGGGAATGAGCTTCGGTCCGGTTCGGTTCGAGTCTCTCAGGCTCCAGTGCTGTTGAGCTGATCTGATCTGAGTGTGGAGTGGCTGATGGTGCTGTGGGAATGAGCTTCGGTCCGGTTCGGTTCGGTCTCATTGGCTCCAGTGCTGTTGGGCTGATCTGATCTGAGTGTGGAGTGGCTGATGGTGCTGTGGGAATGAGCTTCGGTTCGGTTCGGTTCGGTCTCATTGGCTCCAGTGCTGTTGAGCTGATCTGATCTGAGTGTGGAGCGGCTGATGGTGCTGTGGGAATGAGCTTCGGTTCTGTTCGGTTCGGTCTCATTGGCTCCAGTGCTGTTGAGCTGATCTGATCTGAGTGTGGAGTGGCTGATGGTGCTGTGGGAATGAGCTTCGGTCCAGTTCGGTTCGGTCTCATTGGCTCCAGTGCTGTTGGGCTGATCTGATCTGAGTGTGGAGTGGCTGATGGTGCTGTGGGAATGAGCTTCGGTCCGGTTCGGTTCGGTCTCTCAGGCTCCAGTGCTGTTGAGCTGATCTGATCTGAGTGTGGAGTGGCTGATGGTGCTGTGGGAATGAGCTTCGGTCCGGTTCGGTTCAGTCTCATTGGCTCCAGTGCTGTTTAGCTGATCTGATCTGAGTGTGGAGTGGCTGATGGTGCTGTGGGAATGAGCTTCGGTCCGGTTCGGTTCGGTCTCATTGGCTCCAGTGCTGTTGGGCTGATCTGATCTGAGTGTGGAGTGGCTGATGGTGCTGTGGGAATGAGCTCGGTCCGGTTCGGTTCGGTCTCATTGGCTCCAGTGCTGTTGAGCTGATCTGATCTCAGTGTGGAGTGGCTGATGGTGCTGTGGGAATGAGCTTCGGTTCAGTTCGGTTCGGTCACATTGGCTCCAGTGCTGTTGAGCTGATCTGAGTGTGGAGTGGCTGATGGTGCTGTGGGAATGAGCTTCGGTTCGGTTCGGTTCGGTCTCATTGGCTCCAGTGCTGTTGAGCTGATCTGATCTGAGTGTGGAGTGGCTGATGGTGCTGTGGGAATGAGCTTCGGTCCGGTTCAGTTCGGTTCGGTCACATTGGCTCCAGTGCTGTTGGGCTGATCTGATCTGAGTGTGGAGTGGCTGATGGTGCTGTGGGAATGAGCTTCGGTCCGGTTCGGTCTCATTGGCTCCAGTGCTGTTGAGCTGATCTGATCTGAGTGTGGAGTGGCTGATGGTGCTGTGGGAATGAGCTTCGGTCCGGTTCGGTTCGGTCTCATTGGCTCCAGTGCTGTTGGGCTGATCTGATCTGAGTGTGGAGTGGCTGATGGTGCTGTGGGAATGAGCTTCGGTCCGGTTCAGTTCGGTTCGGTCACATTGGCTCCAGTGCTGTTGGGCTGATCTGAGTGTGGAGTGGCTGATGGTGCTGTGGGAATGAGCTTCGGTCCGGTTCAGTTCGGTTCGGTCACATTGGCTCCAGTGCTGTTGGGCTGATCTGATCTGAGTGTGGAGTGGCTGATGGTGCTGTGGGAATGAGCTTCGGTCCGGTTCGGTTCGGTCTCATTGGCTCCAGTGCTGTTGGGCTGATCTGAGTGTGGAGTGGCTGATGGTGCTGTGGGAATGAGCTTCGGTTCGGTTCAGTTCGGTTCGGTCACATTGGCTCCAGTGCTGTTGGGCTGATCTGATCTGAGTGTGGAGTGGCTGATGGTGCTGTGGGAATGAGCTTCGGTCCGGTTCGGTTCGGTCTCATTGGCTCCAGTGCTGTTGGGCTGATCTGATCTGAGTGTGGAGTGGCTGATGGTGCTGTGGGAATGAGCTTCGGTCCGGTTCAGTTCGGTTCGGTCACATTGGCTCCAGTGCTGTTGAGCTGATCTGATCTGAGTGTGGAGTGGCTGATGGTGCTGTGGGAATGAGCTTCGGTCCGGTTCGGTCTCACAGGCTCCAGTGCTGTTGAGCTGATCTGATCTGAGTGTGAAGTGGCTTATGGTGCTGTGGGAATGAGCTTCGGTCCGGTTCGGTTCGGTCTCATTGGCTCCAGTGCTGTTGAGCTGATCTGATCTGAGTGTGGAGTGGCTGATGGTGCTGTGGGAATGAGCTTCGGTCCGGTTCAGTTCGGTTCGGTCTCATTGGCTCCAGTGCTGTTGGGCTGATCTGATCTGAGTGTGGAGTGGCTGATGGTGCTGTGGGAATGAGCTTCGGTCCGGTTCGGTTCGGTCTCATTGGCTCCAGTGCTGTTGAGCTGATCTGATCTGAGTGTGGAGTGGCTGATGGTGCTGTGGGAATGAGCTTCGGTCCGGTTCGGTTCGGTCTCATTGGCTCCAGTGCTGTTGAGCTGATCTGATCTGAGTGTGGAGTGGCTGATGGTGCTGTGGGAATGAGCTTCGGTTCGGTTCGGTTCGGTTCGGTCTCATTGGCTCCAGTGCTGTTGAGCTGATCTGATCTGAGTGTGGAGCGGCTGATGGTGCTGTGGGAATGAGCTTCGGTTCGGTTCGGTTCGGTCTCATTGGCTCCAGTGCTGTTGGGCTGATCTGATCTGAGTGTGGAGTGGCTGATGGTGCTGTGGGAATGAGCTTGGTCCGGTTCGGTTCAGTCTCATTGGCTCCAGTGCTGTTGAGCTGATCTGATCTGAGTGTGGAGTGGCTGATGGTGCTGTGGGAATGAGCTCGTCCGGTTCGGTTCGGTCTCATTGGCTCCAGTGCTGTTGAGCTGATCTGATCTGAGTGTGGAGTGGCTGATGGTGCTGTGGGAATGAGCTTCGGTCCGGTTCGGTTCGGTCTCATTGGCTCCAGTGCTGTTGAGCTGATCTGATCTGAGTGTGGAGTGGCTGATGGTGCTGTGGGAATGAGCTTCGGTTTGGTTCGGTTCGGTTCGGTCTCATTGGCTCCAGTGCTGTTGAGCTGATCTGATCTGAGTGTGGAGTGGCTGATGGTGCTGTGGGAATGAGCTTCGGTTTGGTTCGGTTCGGTTCGGTCTCATTGGCTCCAGTGCTGTTGGACTCTATCATGTCTGTTGGACCGGATGCACGAGGTCAGCGCTCTATACACACCACTGACACCCAAGACACACGCATCTTTTGCTTTGGCTGTTTTTCTTTGTGTTATAACACACACACACACACACATCCATACTGCTTGTTCTTGATTGGTTGTGTGTTAAGTGGTGGCTCGTCTGACTGTGGAATCAGCTGCATGTGATTCTCCATCATGTTAATGAAACATGATTTCATTGAGTAAGAAATGCCCGAGCGCGCTTGTAAGAGGTGTATAGACGCGTCTTTAAATGAATGTGTGTGGACACTAACAGCGGTCCAGTGACTGTGTGTGTGTGTGTGTGTGTGTAAAGTGTGTGTGTGTGTTTGTACAGGAGCTAGTCTGGATTTTATTGCCGCCTGAATCCAGAAAGTTGTTTTTCTTGCTCCACCCACGTAAAAATTCCCAACATTATTTTGGTTGTGTGTTCATTTAATTACCACCATTATTATGGTATGGAATGCATTTTTTAAAATATTTATTATAGGATACAGTTGATGTCAAAAGTAGCAGAATCTGAAGAATCTTAATTATTTTAACAAAACAATTGCATGCATGCAAAAAATGCAAGTTATTTTTCTTTAGTGCTGTCCTGAATATGAAAAATTACATGCTGTAAAATATGTTTACAGATGCATAAGAGAAAATAAATAATAGCTGAATTTATAAAATTGACCCTGTTCAAGAGTTTACACACGCTTGAATCCTGTGTGTCATTTCCTGATGATCCACTGCTGTGTGTGTGTGTGTGTGTGTGTGTGTGTGTGTGTGTGTGTGTGTGTGTGTGTGTGTGTGTGTGTGTGTGTGTGTGTGTGTGTGTGTGTGTGTGTGTGTGTGTTTGTGTGTGTGTGGACTGGTAATCCATACGGTATGGGGACAAAATGTCCCCCACAAAGATGGCAATATCCAAAATCCTTGTCCTTGTGGGGACATTTTTGGTCCCCATGAGGAAAACATCTTATAAATCACACTAAGTGATGTTTTTTGAAAAAGTAAAAATGCAGCATGTCTCCTGTGATGGGTAGTGTGTGTGTGTGTGTGTGTGATGGGTAGGTTTAGGGGCAGGGGCAGTGTAGGGGGATAGAAAATACGGTTTGTACAGTATAAAATGCATTACGCCTATGGAATGTCCCCATAAAACATGGAAACACAACATGTGTGTGTGTGTGTGTGTGTGTGTGTGTGTGTGTGTGTGTGTGTGTGTGTGTGTGTGTGTGTGTGTGTGTGTGTGTGTGTGTGTGTGTGTGTGTGTGTGTGTGTGTGTGTGTGTGTGTGTGATCAATTCTGACTAGGATAAATTCTGACTATTTTATCCTCTGTTAAGATGTAACCCCTGTCCGACGCTCTGACAAGGAGGTAAGATGGTACTTTATGATGATAGATCGCACTTTTATGATGGATGGATGCACTTTATGATGGATATAGCACTTTTATAATGGATAGATGCACTTTTATGATGGATAGACTCACTTACCGCACTTTATGATGGATAGACTCACTTGGATGGGATAGATGCACTTTTATGATGGATGGATGCATTTACATATAGACGACTTTTATGATGGATAGATGGTTTATAATGGATAGATGCACTTCATGATGGATAGATGCAGTTTTATAATGGATAGATGCACTTTATGATGGATAGACTCACTTTTTATGATGGATGGATGCGCATCTTTTATGATGGATAGATGACTTTTTATGTTTGGAGCAGATGCACTTTTATGATGGATAGACTCACTCCGCTTATGATGGATGGATGCACTTTTATGATGATTAGATGCACTTTTATGATGGATAGATGCACTTTTATGATGGATAGATGCACTTTTATAATGGATAGATGCACTTTTATGATGGATAGACTCACTTTTATGATGGATGGATGCACTTTTATGATGGATAGATGCACTTTTATGATGGATAGATGCACTTTTATGATGGATAGATGCACTTTTATAATGGATAGATGCACTTTTATGATGGATAGACTCACTTTTATGATGGATGGATGCACTTTTATGATGGATAGATGCACTTTTATGATGGATAGATGCACTTTTATAATGGATAGATGCACTTTTATGATGGATAGACTCACTTTTATGATGGATGGATGCACTTTTATGATGGATAGACTCACTTTTATGATGGATGGATGCACTTTTATGATGGATAGATGCACTTTTATAATGGATAGATGCACTTTTATGATGGATAGACTCACTTTTATGATGGATGGATGCACTTTTATGATGGATAGACGCACTTTTATGATGGATAGATGCACTTTTATGATGGATAGATGCAGTTTTTATAATGGATAGATGCACTTTTATGATGGATAGATCACTTTTATGATGGATAGATGCACTTTTATGATGGATGGATGCACTTTTATGATGGATAGACACACTTTTATGATGGATAGATGCAGTTTTATAATGGATAGATGCACTTTTATGATGGATAGACTCACTTTTATGATGATTAGATGCACTTTTATGATGGATAGATGCACTTTTATGATGGATAGACGCACTTTTATGATGGATAGATGCAGTTTTATAATGGATAGATGCACTTTTATGATGGATAGACTCACTTTTATGATGATTAGATGCACTTTTATGATGGATAGATGCACTTTTATGATGGATAGACTCACTTTTATGATGGATAGATGCACTTTTATGATGGATGGATGCACTTTTATGATGGATAGACGCACTTTTATGATGGATAGATGCACATATGATGGATGGATGCACTTTTATGATGGATGGATGCACTTTTATGATGGATAGATGCACTTTTATAATGGATAGATGCACTTTTATGATGGATAGATGCACTTTTATGATGGATAGATGCACTTTTATGATGGATAGATGCACTTTTATGATGGATAGATGCACTTTTATGATGGATAGATGCACTTTTATGATGGATAGATGCACTTTTATGACGGATAGACGCACTTTTATGATGGATAGACTCACTTTTATGATGGATAGATGCACTTTTATGATGGATGGATGCACTTTTATGGACTATAAAACAGACATTCACTGCCATTATAAAGTTTGGAAGAGCCAGGACATGTTTTAATATAACTCTGATTGTGTTCGTCTGAGAGGAGAATGAACACCGAGGATGAGCTGAGGGAGAGGAAATCATGGGGTCATTTTTGGGTGAACTATCCCTTTAAGAATCATTCTGAACATGACTGGTGTGTCTGGATGAAGTGATGTTCTGTAATTCTGTGTATGTTGTGTGTGTTTTGTCCATTGTGTACGCCAGGTGGAGTCAGCTCTGAAAGTGAAAGTGAAGAAATCCGACACCTCTCTCTCTCTCTCTCTCTCTCTCTCTCTCTCTGTCTGTCTTACATTAGCTACTCTTAGACAGGAAATGAAAAGTGGGCGGAGCTGAGACACACACACACTGACGGTTGGTGTTGTAAAATGTGTATTTTAGTGGGTGATTCACATCATGTTTTTCCTTTTTCTGTTTTTCTTAAGTACCTCTCTCTCTCTCTCTCCCTCTCTCTCTCTCTCTCTCTCT
>CM040919.1:2371836-2381836 GCA_023029165.1 Gobiocypris rarus | reverse complement strand
CAGACAGACAGGACAGACAGACAAACAGAATGACAGAGAGACAGACAGAATGATGGACAGAGCGACAGACAGAATGACAGACAGACTATTAATATGTGGTTGCTAGGGTACTCAGAGTGGTTGCTCGGGTGTTGCTATGCAGTTGCTAAGGTAATCGGGAAAACCTTCAAACTTTAAGACTTTAAACTCCTCCAGACTTCCTGGTCCGGCTTTTTCAAACCATCTAAAATGTGTCTAGAAAGATAACCCTAACCCAAATCTAGAAAGATAACCCTAACCCTAACCCTAACCCAAATCTAGAAAGATAACCCTAACCCTAACCCTAACCTTAATCTAGAAAGATAACCCTAACCCAAATCTAGAAAGATAACTCTAACCCTAATCTAGAAAGATAACTCTAACCCAAATCTAGAAAGATAACCCTAACCCAAATCTAGAAAGAGACAGACAGACAGATAACAACCCAAATCTAGAAAGATAACCCTAACCCAAATCTAGAAAGATAACTCTAACCCAAATCTAGAAAGATAACTCTAACCCTAATCTAGAAAGATAACTCTAACCCAAATCTAGAAAGATAACTCTAACCCTAATCTAGAAAGATAACTCTAACCCAAATCTAGAAAGATAACTCTAACCCAAATCTAGAAAGATAACTCAAACTAATCTAGAAAGATAACCTAACCCAAATCTAGAAAGATAACTCTAACCCAAATCTAGAAAGATAACTCAAACTAATCTAAGACTTTAAACTCCTCCAGACTCCAAATCTAGAAAGATAACCCTAACCCAAATCTAGAAAGATAACTCTAACCCTAATCTAGAAAGATAACTCTAACCCAAATCTAGAAAGATACCTAACCCAAATCTAGAAAGATAACTCTAACCCAAATCTAGAAAGATAACTCTAACCCAAATCTAGAAAGATAACCCTAACCCAAATCTAGAAAGATAACCCTAACCCAAATCTAGAAAGATAACTCTAACCCTAATCTAGAAAGATAACCCTAACCCTAATCTAGAAAGATAACCCTAACCCAAATCTAGAAAGATAACTCTAACCCTAATCTAGAAAGATAACCTAACCTAATCTAGAAAGATAACTCTAACCCAAATCTAGAAAGATAACTCTAACCCTAATCTAGAAAGATAACCCTAACCCTAACCCTAACCTTAATCTAGAAAGATAACTCTAACCCAAATCTAGAAAGATAACTCTAACCTAATCTAGAAAAATAACTCTAACCCTAATCTAGAAAGATAACCCTAACCCTAATCTAGAAAGATAACCCTAACCCAAATCTAGAAAGATAACTCTAACCCTAATCTAGAAAGATAACTCTAACCCTAATCTAGAAAGATAACTCTAACCCTAATCTAGAAAGATAACCCTAACCCTAATCTAGAAAGATAACCCTAACCCAAATCTAGAAAGATAACTCTAACCCTAATCTAGAAAGATAACCCTAACCCTTTATTAACCCTTATCAGTCCTTTATTAAAATCATCTCTCTTGGATTTATTTTTGCTTTATGCATTTTGTGTTTGTCTTCTCCACAGAAACACATGCCACGAGATTCTGTGTTCATATTTAAGGCTCGTCGGGAGAGGATGTAATATCTGCAGACTTTGGGTTTGGGAGCAGAGCAAGTGTGTGCAATTCTGATGAAGATACGCCAATGTTTTAAAAAAAACACTCACAACACAACACACCTGACTCTACCTTTCACCTTACAGGAAGTGAAGTCATCCGTCAGTTTAAGAAACAGTGGAAAGCCCTTGTCATGCGGTCTGACTGTGACTCACCTGTTTCAAGAGTTCATCACTCCCACACAATCATAAATCACTGTCAGTCAATCCGCTCGGCACTTTCCGTATGTTCAAGATGTTATTAGTCAGGGAAGTTTTCATAACAGACAGGAAAACTTGCTGAAGCTCTCTCTGAGAATACAGGACTTTCTGAAATCTGTTGAAGGCTTTATGAAGCAAGTTTGTGCAGAATAAACCCAGGGCACAAACCTTCACATCCCTCTCGAACCGCTCAACCGCTTCCACCGGATGATTCCCTGAGTCAGAGAAAAGAAGGACAACAGACATTTGATCCGCCTGATGTACGGGACTGAAGGAAGAGCATCTGGATTCACACAGCTCCACGTCTGCTAATGTGAGCTCATGAGGAAGAGAGAGTGGAGGACTGCCGTCATTATTGACCAAAACACGTTTATCACAGCCGGAAGATATAACTGCACAAACACAAATAACTTTCATTTCCATAAGAATGTGGTTTGTAGATCTCATTCATGAAGTTCATTATGACGGCTTGGAAAGTTGGAGAATTTATTATAAAACAAGAGTAATGTCCTCACAGAAAAGAAAGCCTGACCCCTGAAACACAACCCCACCCCATAATCCCCCCTCCACCAAACTTTACACTCGGCACAATGCAGTCAGGCAAGGCCCGTTCCCCTGGCAACCGCCAAACCCAGACTCGTCCATGGGATGGTCAGACAGAGAAGCGTGATTGGTCACTCAGAGAACACGTCTCACTGCTCTAGAGGAAATGTCAGGAATGGCCTTATTGCACAGGTGGCAACCTATCCCGGTCCCACGCTTGAGTTCACTGAGCTCCTGAGAGCGAGCCATTCTCTCACAAATGTGTGTAGAAGCGTCTGCATGCCTAGAGCTTGATTTATACACCTGTGGCCATGAAGGGATTAAACACCTGGATCTGGGATCTGGAGAGACGCCACAGGTGTCAGGCATAACATTATGACCACTGACAGGTGAAGTGAACAACACTGATGATCTCTTCCTCACGGCTCCTGTTAGTGGGTGGGATATATTAGGCTGCAAGTGAACATTTTGTCCTCAGAGTTATGCGTAAGGAGGCAAATGGGCAGCGTAAGGATTTGAGATTTGACAAAAATAGGGCATAGGGCAACTAAAGATTTGTGTGTGTGTGTGTGTATGTGTGTGTGTGTGTGTGTGTGTGTGTGTGTGTGTGTGTGTCCAAAACTGCAGCTCTTGTGGGGTGTTCCCGGTCTGCAGTGGTCAGGATCTATCAAAAGTGCTCCAAGGAAGGAACAGTGGAGAACCGCCACAGGGTCATGGGGCCCCAGGCTCATTGATGCACGTGTGGAGCGAAGGCTGGCCCGTGTGGTCCGATCAAACAATGCTCTAGTGGAGTCCATGCCTTGACGGGTCAGCAAAAGAGGGACCAACACAATATTGGTCATAATGTTATGCCTAATTGGCGTGTATATATACTTAAAAAAATAGAAACATACCTTAACTAAAGCATTTGTGTGTGTTTGTGTGTGTGTGTGTGTGTGTGTGTGTGTGTGTGTGTGTGTGTCGACAGGTGAGAGGAGGACTGGAAAGTGTCCTGCACTAGCAGATGGAGTGTTATGAAAGACTTCAGACAGACACATCTCCCATAATGCCGTGCACACAGTCTAATGAGCTGAAGAGGCAGGAAACATCCTGACAGTCTGAGGCTGCGTAAGCCAATCAGATTAGAGGCCGAACGGGACTGTCCCACTGAGCACATCAACATGTGTTTAAAGTGTGTAAAGACATGCTTCTCTTTTAAAGAATTTCCTCTGTTCAGTATTTCTGATGTGTTTACATCTGTGTATTATTTACACACACGTGCAGTTACACAGCGATGAGCACAGAAGCAGATGGCACATGCAATAATGCCGCTCTATAATCCCTAAAACTTGACGATCAGTGTAGTTATTACCACTTAATCATCTTACATTCATCCTCCCATCTTTCTTCAGCGCCTCAGAGTAATCGCAGTGGCTGAAAATGCTGATCCAGAAAAACAGACACGGCTGTTGCCTTCACTGGAGGAGCAGGAACCGGCCGGGGAAAAGAAGACGGAATCAGGGAAGTGTTTCGTCACACAGCTTTCTATTACTAGCCTTAGAAACGGGAACTTTGAACGGGAGCGAGTTTTACTGCATGTCATACCGTGAAACGCTTTCGTGTCGAGTCAATATTTGCCTATTGTTTGATTTTTGATAATCCAGATGATGAAGATGTCATAGTTTCAGGAGCCGCAGACGCTAACAGCATTGATTGCATCAGGCCGGGTTTGTTTTCTGCTCGAGACACAAGACTTAAAGACTGCCGGGATTGAGGCAATTAGTCCGGGGAACGGGAGGGAGAGGAGATTAAATCAAGGGAATTAGGTCAAAGTAATGAAGGAGAGAAACGGGAGGGAAGAATGGAGGGATGGGGGAGAAAGAGAGAGTATGAAGATGCTTCTGTTTCCATCAGATCGATCCGTCCGTTTCCCAGTTATTTACATCCAAAGAGAGGAATCAACTTCCCTGTTCATGCAAATACACGTCTGGTTACTGACTTCATTAATGCATTTACTTCAATTAGAGATGTTTACGATATTAAATATAATACATTTATTTTATAAATATTAATGACTATGCATTAAAAGTATCAGTGTTATTTTACCATCATTGATATAGGATTCTAATTTGTATTCATATTTTTGTTTATATTTTCCGTTTTAGTTTTATTCATTTATTTGTGTTTTGTAATATATATATGTTTTGTTGTTGTTTTTATTATTTCTTCTAAAGGTTTAATAACCTTTTGTGTGTTTAAATTGTCTACAGATTTTATTGGTTTTATTAAAATTTAGTAAAAATCTATTTTAGTTTTATTGTTAGTTATTATTAAAAATATTTTATTTTATTTTAGTACTGAAGTTTTTTTCCTTCATGGTTTTAGTTTTACTTGATGATATGTATTATTCATCATTAGCCATAAAATTTGTGCAATAAATTGAAATTGAATATACACACAAAGATATATTGTCAATTCACAAGTATGCATTTACAAATAAATATTATTATAATAATAAATAATTAAATACATAATTAAGTGATTAAATACATATTTATTTAAAGTGCTATTTATGCATGTGAGGATGCATGTTAATAACTGGGAGAACGGAAATGAATGACGTCCTGAATGCGAGAAATGAGGGCCATTAGTGCTATATTTACCCTGGCTGGGGTTCCAGGTAAAGTCCCTGATCCGGTGTTCAGGTGTGGCCGCTTCGGGCTTTATTTGGTCTAGACGTCTGTGAATCAGCACTGCACACACTGTTTGTGTGTCACTCCCTCTCCCCCGCTTTATCTTAATTAGCAGACATGTTTATTGATTCAAATGGATTTGAGGGAAATCCCTGCTGTCTGTCAGACGGATCTATGTTCAAATCTTTTGGGAGGAGGTCTGAGGGGGTCTTTGTCCCACCGGCAGCATCATCAAGGCTTTGCCCCTCACAATATGTCACACAATTAGTCATTAGGCGCTTTCCTCTCGTCCCGCTGTCTAACGGCTTCCTAATGCATGCTGTAAACCTGCTAAAGCACGAGGAGCAGAGACTACCACAACAATCAAACGTGTTTTACATCAAGCACAAGTTCATTTGTGTTAGATTTGTCATTTCAGCAGCCCTGTGCATCTAATGTTTCTAATGTGCTTCTAATGTGCACAAAATCAATAATACCGTATAATCGTCATTTTTCCCCAATAATGTGCAAATGTTTAACCTGCTGTCAATTTCGCAATGTGTGATTAATTCAAATAATTAATCAGTAAATCATGTAAATAGCACTACTTCAAGAGTAAGAATGTTGTGTTGTTGAGATATTTGAATAAAAAAATTAAAAACAACAAAAAAAAAGCATATAAGTACTCTTATATTCGGCAAATATTAATTTCATACTATTAAATAAAACTCATACACTGCAAAAAATGCATTTCTTACTCAGTATTTTTGTCTTGTTTCCAGTCTAGATATCTACAAATTAGGATGATCATTGAAATGACATAGGATATTTGTTCTTGTTTTCTGGAAAAGAAAATCAAAATGAAGTGAGTTTTTGCTTTAAACAAGCCAATGATCTGCCAATGGGGTTAGAAAGACAATCTTGCTTCTGTCCCAAACTGTGAGTCAGCTCAATGTTAAATCACTTGTAGATAATATTGTCATGACTTAGCTCAGGTTTTGTTTGCCGTAGTGATGGATGGAAAGGAGACAGTAAATGGGGGATTGTTGTAAGTAAAAGTGTCCAGATATAAAAGACTAAACCTGAAACCACAAACCCTGTCTCCGTCCAGAGCTCATGGACAGGATGTGTCAGCTGATGCCGAGCGACTGCAGATGATTGAGATAAGATCTTATGAATAGACTTCCTCTTTCTCACTCTTCAGATGAAGGTGTGAACTCTGCAGCTGATTTGTTCAGGTCTGTTGCTCGACGCTATCATGATCTGCAGTGTTAACGTGTGAAAGTTTGCAGCGACACAGAGTTCATGAAATCCTTCTGAATGTTCTACAGTAACCTCAGATAACCAATACAGTCTGATGCCATGCACTGCAACCAATATACTGCACTTACACTATGAATTACATAATGAATGAGGGTAAAGACAAATACACACTATATTGCCAAGAGTATTGAGCCGCCCTCCAGATCCCAGAGTTCAGGTGTTCAGTCCCTTCATGGCCACAGGTGTATAAATCAAGCTCTAGGCATGCAGACGCTTCTACACACATTTGTGAGAGAATGGCTCGCTCTCAGGAGCTCAGTGAACTCAAGCGTGGGACCGGGATAGGTTGCCACCTGTGCAATAAGGCCATTCCTGACATTTCCTCTAGAGCAGTGAGACGTGTTCTCTGAGTGACCAATCACGCTTCTCTGTCTGACCATCCCATGGACGAGTCTGGGTTTGGGGGTTGCCAGAACGGGACTTGCCTGACTGCATTGTGCCAAGTGTAAAGTTTGGTGGAGGGGGGATTATGGGGTGGGGTTGTTTTTCAGGGGTTGGGCTCTTAGTTCCAGTGAAAGGAACTCTTAATGCTTCACCAAGACATTTTGGACAATTTCATGCTCCCAACTTTGTGGGATCAGTTTGGGGACGGCCCCTTCCTGTCCCAACATGACTGCGCTCCAGTGCACAAAGCGTCGCTCCATAAAGACATGGATGAGCGAGTTTGGTGTGGAGGAACTGGACTGGCCTGCACAGAGTCCTGACCTCATCCCGATAGAACACCTTTGGGATGAATTAGAGCGGAGACTGCGAGCCAGGCCTTCTCGTCCAACATCAGTGCCTGACCTCACAAATGCACTTCTAGAAGAATTCCCATAAACACACTCCTAAACCTTGAGGAAAGCCTTCCCAGAAGAGCTGAAGCTGTTAGAGCTGACTCCATATTAAACCCTACGGATTAAGAATATACTTATGTATAGTGTACATTAGCTGATTTAATTTCAGAAATGTGATTGTTGTGCTTAAAGTCACCATCAAATCAAAATGGACAAATTTTGCAGGGTTTATTCTAAATGATTTATCATTATTGTGTTAATACTCTGTGTAGAATAACTTCCTCTCTTCTCTGATCCTACAGTTGTCCTTGTTTCTGGAGCATTTCTCGTGGATATACGGCACAATAGTAAAGAAAAGACGAGTGTAACTTCCCTCTCATGCCGACTGTAATCTGCATGTTTGTGATGTGAACGCTCATCTGCTGTTTAATCCACTTTGAGGAGCGAGGCGTTCTCCGAGGAGCTGCTGTTTTTCCTCTCCTCTCCAGATGTTTCCTTCACTTTACGTCACTGTATTCTCCTCCATTCTGAAAAGCCTGGCACCGGCCAATCAGATGGAGCAGATCGGCTCTCGGAGACTTTAGAAAACGAAATTAGAACAAAGACAGAGGAAGAGATCAGGAACAGGAAAACTATAGCATGATGCCAATCACCAAACAGATGGAGGGTTTGGCTGGAAAGACGGATCAGTGTTTGTTTGCCAGTCCTTGAGAAAACAGATCTGAGAAACATTCTGTCAGATGATGAAGAGATTATCATTTACTCTTCATGTCTGACTTTCATTGAATTTGAGAAAAACTCTTCCACTGAAGAAAGAAGGAAGTCATATATACAAATGATTTCCTTCCTCAGAGTTTCTGTCTCAGTTTCCAGCACAAATATCTCCTCATTCTTAATCAGGAAACACTCACTGGAGAAGAGACATGACTGAAGAGATTAGGATATGAAGTGAGTTTGTGCAAACACGCATAACCTTAACTCTGTTTGATTTGATGTAAGTGTGAACTCGTGAAATTATTCTGAGAGCCTGATTACAAAAGTCTCACCATTGAAGTGTCTCAGCTGAAGGAAACAATACAGTATTTATCAGCTTTACAGATTTTTTAAATAGCTTAGACACTAAAAGTGAAACACACAATCTTTAGACCAACTATAAGCACATGGCGTGCTTTAAACTCAGTTTGCTATTGTAAAACAAACTCTAAACACAGTTCTCTTCATTTCACACATGACTCAAAGCGAACAGCTCTTGTGTTTCATTTTGAAAACACTGCCATTTAAACGCCACAATCATTTCCTGATGACCTACGGCCAACGATCAGGTGATAGCACTCATACATAAACCGATCACTCAGAAATCAAAACTCAGTGTTTCGAGAAAGAAAGACATTATTTTACCCTCTTATATGTACACACACACACACACACACGCACACACACACACACACACACACACACGTTTGTTTTTGTGAAATGTGGGGACATTCCATAGGCGTAATGGTTTTTATACTGTACAAACCGTATTTTCTATCTCCCTACACTGCCCCTGCCCCTAAACCTACCCATCACACACACACACACACACACACACACACACACACACACACACACACACACACACACACACACACTGCCCCTAAACCTACCCATCACAGGAGACTGCGCAGTTTACTTTCTGTGAAAAAAACCTCATTCTGTGTGATTTATAAGCATTTTGAAAAGTGAGGACATGGGGAACGTCCTCATATTTCACCCTCTTTTTGTAATACCTATGTCATACCCATGTCATTATACACATTTGTGTCCTGATATTTCACAAAAACATGCCCACACACACACACACACACACACACACACACACACACATATGTCTGGTTTATTATCTTTGTGGGGACTCTACATAGACTTAATGGGTTTTGTACTGTACAAACCCAAATTTCCATCCCTTACACTGCCGTTTTGCATCGTGTGTGTGTTTTGTGGTTTTGTGGTTTTGTGTGTAGAGTTTGGAGAAATTGAGCCATAGTTTCAAAAACTGTGTATAAGCATTTTTTTAAAAACTGGTCAAATTTGATTACAGATAGCGATAACTTTAAAAATAAAACAATATCGGCAGATATAGCGGTGATATATATAGCATATATCCCTAGAGATGACTTCACATCCTGTCGTTTTGCTTCTCAAGTAAATGTATTTAAATTTAAAACTTTAACCCGCTTGAGTCAGCAGCCGCGCCGGCACAATCAACTCACTTTTTATAAATGGAGTCGGCCCACCCTTTGCAGCTCTAACAGCTTCAGCTCTTCTGGGAAGGCTTTCCTCAAGGTTTAGGAGTGTGTTTATGGGAATTCTTCTTGAAGCGCATTGTGAGGTCAGGCACTGATGTTGGACGAGAAGGCCTGGCTCGCAGTCTCCGCTCTAATTCATCCCAAAGGTGTTCTATCGGGATGAGCTCAGGACTCTGTGCAGGCCAGTCCAGTTCCTCCACACCAAACTCGCTCATCCATGTCTTTATGGAGCGACGCTTTGTGCACTGGAGCGCAGTCATGTTGGGACAGGAGGAGGCCGTCCCAAACTGATCCCACAAAGTTGGGAGCATGGAATTGTCCAAAATGTCTTGGTGACGCATTAAGAGTTCCTTTCACTGGAACTAAGGGGCCAACCCCTGAAAAACAACCCTGTGGCAAGCAGCGGGCGAGGACCGCGAGAGCGGACCGGTGACGAGTGATAATGAGTGCCAGCTGCGTCACACCGGTCTCGTCTCGCGCCGAGGGACGGAGCATAAAAGGAGGAGCGAAGGCAGCGGAAGTCGAGAGAGGACCAGGCCTGGAGTTTATGTTGAGTTTTGTTTTCGTT
>CM040919.1:2306836-2366836 GCA_023029165.1 Gobiocypris rarus | reverse complement strand
TTTGTGTGTGTGTGTGTGTGTGTGTGTGTGTGTGTGTGTGTGTGTGTGTGTGTGTGTGTGTGTGTGTGTGTGTGTGTGTGTGTGTGTGTGTGTGTTTATGTGTGTCATTCAAACTGATTTTTTAAACTCAGATTTTCTTGTTTTGAGCACAAATTCTGTATTAAAGTTTAAAAACTTTTTAATATAATTTTAAAAATCTTTATTTGAGATGTTTCTACTGTAAAACGAGACAGTGCCTCCCAATCATATTGAAATAACTATAAGAATTATTGATTAAACAAATCAAAGAAATATATATTTTTATTTATAACATATATATTTATATGAATATATTTTTAAATAAATATGTTTTTATTCATATATTTTTATATTTTATAGACTTTATATATATATAGTGTAAGATTGGCTCTTGGGCTGTTGGTGCAGTTTTCCCTTTTCTCTCAGAGACTGAGGCTCGTGGGTCTGTGTGTTCCAGGTCAGAAGTGTTGCGTTTAGGTCATAGCCGGTGTGTGTGTGTGTGTGTGTGTGTGTGTGTGTGTGTGTGTGTGTGTGTGTGTGTGTGTGTGTGTGTGTGTGTGTGTGTGTGTGTGTGTGTGTGTGTGTGTGTGTGTGGATAGGCTGAAACCCTTCAGACAGGTGTCTGACACACTCTTCAGTTTGACCTGCTTTGTTTCTGTCTCCAGCTCTTCCACTCCTGGCCTCAACAGAGTATCACACACCAGGCCAGGTCTGGATCTAGGTCACAGAGGTGTGTGTGTGTGTGTGTGTGTGTGTGTGTGTGTGTGTGTGTGTGTGTGTGTGTGTGTTAGGGAGGGGGCCTAATTGGGTTGGGACCAGATTGCTCATTAAGAGCCCATCCAAGCAAAAGTCCACTGGTGTTTTCAGTGATCCAACCATCTGTTTTTGACTCATTCAGATTGTCCACGCGCATCCTTTGTCTGCTGGAGGTGTTGATGTGTACGTTTGGGGCTGAAAAGCTTCCAGTGTCCTGATTGGATCACCTTCGACTAATCCTGATGGTCACATGATTAAAGCCAGATGCTGATTGGTTCGTTCCTGTTACTCAAAGGTCTGGCGCAGCTGAGCGTGGACAGTTTGAGATATCTGAGATCCCAGAGGAACTGCGGCTGGAAGACTGCTTGGACTTTATGGAAACGGGAGAGAAATCGAAGAAGATGACCGAGTGACCGTCCAGCGGGAAGCAGCGATGACCTGACCAAAGATATCCAGCAGCTCAACCAATGTGAAGTGAGGACACAGTATTTGCATATATTATTGATGGAAAGCATGTTGTGATCTTCAGGAGTGCTGTTGGATGAAGGGTGTGTTCTGTGTGGTTGGGGATTGAGATGTAATTGGAGAAAGTTATGGCTCAATCATTTATTTATTTGATTGGTCAAAAAGTTTGGTGACCCTTTATTTTACAGTGTCCTCGTTACATATGTTACATGTAGTGACCATAGTTATAACAGTTATTGATGCTTAATTACATGCAACTAACCCTAGCCCTATAGTCTCAGTACTTACACTGTGACACCTTATAATGAAGAGTAACCAACAGTTTTCATTATAATTTGATCACTGTGACTTTATTATATTTGACTTGAAAACTTGTTGAAAAATGCATGAGAATGAAGTGAGTTTGTGCTTAAAACAAGAACACGTGTGTGTGTGTGTGTCAGTGAGCCAGACAGATCTCTGTTTTCCTTTGAATGAGCACATTCACACACAGGATAAATGTGCTACGACACAGACCGTCATCTTACAAGAACACAATGCATTTCTTATAAAGAGCAGGCATCGCACTAATGGGATTGTCATCTCATTTATTCCCTATCAGTAATTACGTAATTATCAGTAATCTAATTGTTTTATGCTTCTGAAGAACTGCACACACGTCTGGCCGCAGGGCTGGTTCACAGTATAACTGAGCACTTATCATGTGTTGCAACACATGCGTGTGTTGTGTTATGCAAGGCGTGTATTGCACGACATTGGAGACCTGAAGGAAATGTGTGTGCCTAAATACATATTTGCTTTTCTTTAGAACTTATACCAACCAATAAAGCAAAAGGAGAACCAAAGCAAGACGAACCAAAGGAGAACACACCAAACTGAGAAGACGGCACAGAAGATGAAGTTTTCTGCATCTCTAGAGGACATGAGCGAGTGGAGGGAGCTGGACTTCGCTCTGAGCTGCACCTACATCGTCCACGACCAGGCGTCCGAGCCCAGCTTCAGCCTGCCCAAAGCCATGACCTCCGTCCCACGCAACCTCGCCTTCCGGTACAGCGCCAACAACCAGGTACTCTCACGGCATTCCCAATCCCCTCCTTCCTACAGACCTCTCCTGAGTCAGTGTTTAACAGACAGAAACACATTCAGAGAGAGAAACTGAGCTGACCAGTTAAACCCAGACCCATTGTTTGAAACTGAGATGTATAGATGATCTGAAAGCTGGATAAATCATCTCTCCACTGATGTGTGGTTTGTTAGGATAGGACAATATTGGAAAATCTGGAATCTGAGGGTGCAAAAACATCTAAATATTGAGAAAATCTCCTTTAAAGTTGTCCAAATGAAGTCCTTTGCAATGCATATTACTACTAATAATACATTTATGATATATTTACGGTAGGAAATCTCTTCATGGAGCATGATCTTAATATCCTGATGATTTCTGGCATAAAAGAAAAATGGATAATTTTGACCCATGCAATGCCACAGATATACCCGTGAGATTATGACTAGCGTTGAACTTTTAATAATTTATTTATGCATCATTCATGAAAAAAAAAAAAAACGTTGGACGTTCATCTAACGAGAACATTCCCATTGGTAACTTTACTTAAAGCCTTTATGCATGATGTGTTATAAAGGTATTCATGATGCATTATAAATAAATGCATTGGAATATTTGCAGAATCCACGTTGGATCTGAAACAGGTTGTGTGACGCGTGTTATAATGCTTTATTTTCCCTAAAGATTTATTATAACTGTGTCATTCAATGCATCAAGGTTGCATAATTCTTGCATTAAAATACTTGTATAACGCTGCTTTACGTGAAGTGTTACTGAAATGTTTGTAAAACACAGAGAACATGCAGAAGTGTTTCTGTTGGCTGGGATCGTGCTGTTGTTCTGAAGGACAGCATCGTGACGTTTGGGAAGTGTTTAGCTGTGAGCGTGTGAGGAAGTCTCAAGTTCACCTCCACCTGATCCGTTTAAAAATACAGTTCCGTGAAATGGGATTGCTCCATTCAAAGTGTCCGGTGATGGAAACGGTGGTGCGGTTCAGTAGGTCAGTGTGACAGAGAATATAATCACATCAACTCTCTCTCTCGCTCTGCTGTCGTGAGCCTCTCTCGACCCTGCATGTGTTTGTGTTTGTGTGCGTCACATGACATGACTCTCTGGAGTATTTGATTCTGATTGGCCGATCAAGGCATTTTGCTGTTAAAATAGGCCCTGCTATTTTCAGATAATACAGTACAGTTAAAGGGATAGTTCACCCAGAAATAAAGATGACCCCATTATTTACCCTCAAGTCATCCTCGGTGTGTATGACATTCTGCTTATTCTTTGCCATTATAAACCTGGGAAGAGCCAGGACAAGTTGTAATATAACTGTGATCCCTTTAACTGGTCATTATCATAGGGCTCGCCTGATTTGGGGTTGATAATTGGTTGATTGTGCATTGTTTTTAACAGCTAATTTTGTATTAAAATACGATTTTTATCGATGCAAATTAGCAATGGATACGTTATTAAAAACTCAGTAGGTCTGTTTTATGTTAGTGTCTGAATCTTCTTCATCTTGACACACGTTTGACTGTCACTCTTCAGCCCTTTGCTGTGGTTTCATGCTCTTCGCTGTTCCGTTTGTCTTTTGCATGATCCAGTTTCTCTCCTTCGCAGGTGAAAGTCAGTTCCTCTTTCTAAAGCCCTCTGCTCTTTTTATGTTCTGACACACTGAAGGTGTGAAATTGTGGTCATGATCTCATGAACACACACATGCATGAAGACGGTCCGTCTCAAACTGAATGCACAACGATAGAAAAAGAGAGAGACAAATGTTCTGCTTGTGAAAAGACCTCAGTATCACCTCAGATTAAGGTTCTGTTATATATACGGTGAATTCGGGAAGAATTGGACACTTTTTCCAAGTCATCTCGATAGCAGAGAGTTTCCCAATCGCCCTGAACTCACCGTATATATGACAGATATATATATAACATGATTCTCATCGACCGCACAATCAACCTTTTGGCTTGCATTAACTTCCCCTTTCACACACTATTTTATCTCTCACATTTATATTCTCACTCTCATCTTTCAAGCAAAAACAACCCTATCCTTGAAAGCAACAGCAAACTTCCTGTCATGATAAACGGATGTTTACAGCAGATCTCTGACCCATCATACGTGCGTCGGTCGCACACTTCCCATTTCTGAATATTCCTCCTGTCTGGACTGATTCTGTGAAAAGCATCGCATGTTGTCATTGGCGTAAGCTTCGGAGAGAAAAAACCCACATTCAGTGAGTGTGTCAGTTCCTGGGAGAGCCCACAACGCATTTTCATTGGAAGGAAAAATGACAAATTTTAGGGATGTTAGAAAGCCAGTCTGGCGGAGACTGCCAGGCATTCGCTGTAGGTTTGGTTTCTGTGATGCATACGCACACATCCCAGAGTTTCTGTGTTTGTGAAAGTCTGTGCATGGTTGCTTTAACGTGTGTTAGTGTGCAATGACCGCATGTTCTGTGGGGAAGAACAGAAACTGATTAACAGCTGAGCAATGCTGAAGGTTTGAAGACGGTGCTCTGCAGAAGTATTTCAGAATGTCTTCCGGTACGAACCTCTAAATCTTCTTAAATCAAGACATCTCCCGGAGAGGCATGAGGACGTGAGACACTCATCTGAAGAGGGAAAACTGAATTTGAGTTTTAGGCACAAACTCACTTCATTTGGTATATTACACTAACCCTAACCCTAACCCCGGAAAACCAGACTTTATATTTGAAGTCATCTTGCTTCTCTCGTTCATATATCTTGATTTAAAGAGCGCCGTTTCTGCCTTTACACTGCAATAAATGCATTTCTTACTCTTACAGTCCAAACATCTAAAAACTCTTAAGATATTGTTTTCTTGTTTTCTGGAAAAGTGGGTTTTTGCTAAAACAAGCCGATGGGGTTAGAAAAATAATCTTATTTCTGATTGGGACAGAAACAAGAATTCAATCAGAAGCAAGATTATTTTTCTAAACCCATCGGCTTGTTTTAGCAAAACCCCACTTCATTTTGATTTCCTTTTCCAGAAAACAAGAACAAATATTTTAACTCCTGAAGCGCCTCCATCTTGAATTTCTCCCGGAAACCAACACGTCACAATATTCCTCATTATAATAATTAATGTGCAGAATAAAGGGGCGGGGCCTGGTTGAGTTATGACATTTCAACATTTCCCAAACACCAATCACAACACACCGCTCCAGCCGACCAATCAGAGCACAGTGTGCTTTTCAGAAGGCGGGGCTTCATAGAGACAGGAACTAAACAGAGCGTTACTGACAGACTGGGAAGAGAGGAGCCGCAACAATGGAGAATATGAGGAATAATCACCATTCCAGCAGGAAAACCTGCTCTAGTAGAGCCGGAAACACATCACGACTGTGTGAAAGAGCAGAATATGAATATGAAAAGTAAGAAAGAACAACTTTGTTTGCAGTGTGTTGTCAAATATATTCAGCCATGCATGAAAGCGGGTGTGTAAACGCGGCTCCTGACCCTTCGCCGGAGAAGCGTGCCTGGCTAAGGGGGGCACGTGGCAGATGGGGTGATCTGTGACACGACTCAAATGCGCAAACACTTATAGAATCTCAGCCAAAGGAAGTAGGTTAAGCTTGACTGATTAACTTTCGTTAGGACCGCGGCTCCTCGGACAGCTGCGGGGTGTTTGGGTCAGCGTGGTGCCGTTGGTCTGGTCAGAGAGTGACACTCGCTCCCTCCTCCTCTCACTCCCTAAACCCTGAGCGCTTAATCACTAAAGACCAACCAATTAGTCACGCAACGCTAACGACGCACAATTCCTCTGTCAGCGCAGCTCTCGTCTCCTGCCAGCAGCTTCTGGAAATCCAGCGTTTCTTCCTCTGCATTAAGTCTGGCTCCAACTATTGTGGACTTGCTTATAATGGTTGCATGCAATCAGTGCTTCGGTCTTGTTTCTGACATTCTTAAATCGGGATGGAGAAGCAAGAGCAAACGTATTAGTTATGAGTTAGTTAGTTAGGAGAGGCCGCTGACCCCACGCCACACTGTGACCTATATACAGAGCATTGAGAGTGGACCACCTGCTCCGGTTTCTCTTCTGTTTCTTTTAAAGACATAATTGTTTGTCAATAGCACCCAACCTTTGCCAGCGGGGTCAGCGGGGTCAGGCTCATTGAGGACATCTGCATGTTTCTGGGTCAGGGTCCAAGTAGCACAGGGAAAGTATTTATAAGTCTGTTTATGCACTTAACTCCTTACCTTAGGTCATCTGTGAGGCTTTCTACAGGTCATCTCCTACAAGCACGCCTGCTGAACTCGTGCAGTGCACTTCCTGTGGAAGTGTATCATTAATCATTACTTTGATTGATCCTAAGTTGGTTTGCTCTGTCTTGCAGGTGACTGGTGTTTTCAGCAAAGAGTACATCCCTCAGGGCACTCGGTTCGGTCCTCTTCAAGGGGTCGTCTACACCAAAGAAACCGTGCCCCTCCAGGCCAACAGGAAGTACTTTTGGAGGGTAAGTGACTTCATGATCTAATCTTTCAGGGACACCGGTTCTACTGAGTAAAAAGCTGCCAAACCGGTCATGAATGACTTTCCCCAGAATTTTAGCAGAAAGGAGCCGGAAGCTTATTCATTCATGCTTGAATACTTACAAATATGCACTGGTTTCTTCAGCACGATCGTCTTTTAAATACACACTCATGCTCTAAAAAAAGTGCTGTTCCTATTAGGCGTTTAAGGGCTTGCTTGGAAAACACAGAGGAAGCTCTCAGATCTCATCCTGTTTGTTGTGGATTCCTGCTTTGTTCTCAGACAATGGTTTACTCAGCAGAAGTTACCAAGTATGCTATTTCGACATCAACCATTTGACAAAAACGCAAAGGATAGCGCAAGTCTTTGGTTTGTGGCCAGGTTTTTAGAGAAGTCGGGATTCCTGCACACACACACACACACATGTTGTGTTTCCATGTTTTATGGGGACATTCCATAGGCGTAATGCATTTTATACCGTACAAACCATATTTTCTATCCCCCTACACTGCCCCTAAACCTACCACACACACACACACACACACACACACACTGCCCCTGCCCCTAAACCTACCCATCACACACACACACACACACACACACACACACACACTGCCCCTGCCCCTAAATCTACCCATCACACACACACACACACACACACTGCCCCTGCCCCTAAACCTACCCATCACACACACACACACACACACACACACACACACCACACACACACACACACACACTGCCCCTGCCTAAACCTACCCATCACACACACACACACACACACACACACACACACACACACACACACTGCACACACACACACACACTGCCCTGCCCCTAAACCTACCCATCACACACACACACACACACACACACACACACACACACACACACACACACACACACACACACACACACACACACACACACACACACACTGCCCCTGCCTAAACCTACCCATCACACACACACACACACACACACACACACACACACACAAAACTACCCATCACACACACACACACACACACTGCCCTGCCCCTAAACACACACCCATCACACACACACACACACACACACACACACTGCCACACACACACACACACACACACACACACACACACACTTTCTTTCCAGTCTTTCTGAGATCTCTAGATCTGTCAGTCCTTTCCTTTCTCTGTTTCCTGTAAATCCATTCTGACTTCCTGTCGCCATAGCCTTGAGATGACGCAGCGTGTCACGTGACCAAAGGCAGGTGGACGGATGTGTCCATGTGGGTGAAAGTGTGTTTGTGTTTATGAGTTTTCAAGGGTGTAGCTGGTTAAAGGAGTGTCTGCGATAGGGCAGCAAACATGCTCTGGCACGTCAACACAGTGAATTCCCCCACATGCAACTGAGAACGAAAGTGGGAGGAGTCAGGGGCGGAGACTGTGCGTGTGACTGGCAGCATGTGTGGATGCTTTGAGCACTTTATAAAAGCCTGACATCATTGAAACACACAAAGTCAGTCACACGTCTTCTGCGGGACGAGCCACACACACACACACACACACAGGTTAGGAGACACAGAGGAGTTGATATAAACAGCTGTTTGACGAGCGTTCTGTTCATGGCAGAGGTGAAGAATCTGATTTACAGGTTTAAAAGAGAAAAGTGATTTTGACACCTGCGGACCGGAAAGCATTAACATGTTCTCTCTCCATCCAGATCTACAGTGGTGGCCACCTACACCACTTCATCGATGGCTACGATGTCCAGCGCAGCAACTGGATGCGGTACGTCAACCCGGCTCGCTCGCTGGCCGAACAGAACCTGGTGGCCTGTCAGAACGGCCAGGAGATCTTCTTCTACACCATCCGGCCCGTGGAGCCCAAGCAGGAGCTGCTGGTGTGGTACAGCCCAGAGTTTTCCCAGAGACTGTGCGGCCCGCAGGAGCGACCCGACAGCCTGAAGCCAAGTGAGTCATGGGCTCCGGGATTATCCCATGTTATTTGGCATTGGGGAGGGGAAAACTGGATGAAGTGTTGGCTTTTATGTAGGTAGTGGGGTGTTTTTTTCTCCCTTTGACTTCTTTTCCTGGTCTTTTTAAATCTTTATTGCATTCTCTCTTTCTCTCTTGAGGAAATGGGATGATTAGCTACCTTTGTATTTTATCAGGTGACTCCTTTTTATTACACTGAAACAAAGTTGGCATGGAAAAGTGAAATTATGCCAATTCTTTCAAAACACACTGTAAAAATCTTTATTGACATACAGAATCAGAGTTCAGTAATTAACGGACACCCTTCTGTGTACACTAGCAATATTGAGATCCAAAATATATAAGGGAGGATGTTTGGCATTATTTTCATTATGTGGCGGTGCCATATGAAGGTGTATTTTCTATACATGGTTCACATGACCAATATATTATATCATGCCAACAATAGCAGCGCTCTGTGTTTACTGAGAATTAGCTTTCTACATGATATGCTGATTACTGAACTCTTACACTGCAAAACATTAATCTCAAAGTTGTAAATAAAGAAAATACTATTTAAAGACATTTCAATGAACAGGGAATCAGTGATTCATTTGACTTGTGAAAACATGAAAGTGACTGTGAATGAGCCGGTATGAATGTGTGAGGTCCGAGAGGGATAACGCTGGATATTTCTAAGTAGATGTAAATGCGATAGTGCCTATATCACATTGATTCAATCTCACACAGACGCTGTTATTTCCTGTCTTATTCACTCCTCGGAATGTATGTATGTCTGTTTTTGTGCGTTTCGTGCGTGCGTTTATGTCTGCTATTGTACTATCGTAAGGACCATTACCTGAGTCATGCTGACACACACACACACACACACATATGCTTTTACTGAACAATTACACCTTATTATCAGATACCCCTCTTTAGGAAATCAGGCACCGTGAAGCACATCAACCTCGTCTTTTTCATTTGTATCATTCAGGGCGCTTTAACAAGTTCTACTTCCTGTGTGAGGTTAAGAGAAATCTGTATATTCAGTTTTAGAAAGTGTGATTTTTGCTGGACTTTGGCATATTAAGTTCTCAACACCCGTCTTAGTGAATATCTGCTGCTCCGTTCATCCGTCGTTTCGATTTGAGAATTTTCTAAAACTAATTAATTCATGTTTGACCGTTACGTTCTGTGCTCTCGGGAGTTTCAAATTTCCATTTTCACTTTCCTCGCGGTAGTTAGGAAATGCCTAGACGATGCCTGTAAATGTTGCACCAGATTGGTTTACATCAGGTTTGAGGAACCAAGCGCTGACCACAAGGGTTATAAAGTGTTTGTGTAATCTTCCCACTGCTGTGTGACACACTTGAGCCTTGTACCACTCTCCATGATTTAGCAGCTTTTGTCTGAGTCACCACAAAGGTTACTGAAAGAAGCTAGCTCTTGTGGCTTTCTTTTTACAATCTCTAGAGTGAAAGGACAGTAATAATCGGACCTTATCTCGATTCCCTGCATAACAGTAAGTAACAGTTAGTGCTGAGGTGGTGCAGTAGGATTTTTCCCATGGTTGAGGACATCTGCTGTTATGGTGAGTCAGAGCAGTTTCTGAGTCAGAAGTATCGCCGTCACACGTACATATGCCCCTCAACCTCACAAACATACACACACCCACACACCGAACACCCACACGGTTGTAATCTAGGTGCTGCGTGAAAGCAGTACTATCTCTTTGTCAAACAGAAACCAGCCAGATATCTTCTGCCTGTCAGCTTTGATCTGAAAGAGCTGCCATTTACCATAAGTGAGCGTTTGAGGAGGAAGGTTATGAGTTGGTGTACGACACACAGGCGTGGCCGATGTCGCTCTGTGAAGACTTGCTTGGTCAATCTCAGCGGCAGAAGATGTTTTGAACGTGAAACGTGTTGACTTGCGGTTTATTTCGATGGTGCTCCCACTAGGGTTAGGGTTAGGTAACCCTAATGAGAGTTAGTTGACATGTAGTTACTTGTCTTAGGTCCTTCACACTTGCACCGTGTGACCTTTTTTCCTCTCTTTCTACAGAGTACATGCCTGATATGGAGTATCAGAAACAGCCCCTACCTCAGTACGTCTACTACCCTAAACAAGCCCCGAGCCCACACAAGCTTCAAAGTGAGGGAGAGGAAGACGAGATGGAGGAAAAGATCGACGTAGAGGTCATTGAGAGGGACACGCCACCTGACACACCAGACGAACAGGTCATGGATTTCAGCAAGAAGATCTACAAAGCTGTTCTACCGGAGCCTGTGCGTTCGCCACATCCCAACCAGATGAGCGCTCACCCGTATCCCACCCTGTCCCCACCGCAAGACCTTCCGCTCCACCTACATGGCCTCTATGGTCATCGAGAGGGGCTGATCTCATACCCTTCACTGCCCTCACCTAGACCCCTGCAAGCTCCGTATCCCCTTTTACCGCAGTTCAACCCTCATTATTCACGTCTGCTGTTGCCCCCGTACTCCCCTCCCTTCCCTTCCATGTTGCCCTCCAAAGGGGGCTACAACGGATTCCTGGGGAGTGATGGTTTGTCCTACCCTTCCGTTCCTCAACCCGGCCTGTTACCAGTTACACTGCCCTATCCCACCCCACTCCATGGAGGTCTGAAGGAAAGAATCCCGAATACTCCACCCCGAGGAGCCCCCGCCACACCCGAACTCTCCCCTCAGCAGAAGCCTCTCTCTGAATGCGAAGAGGCCATCAACCTCAGCCTGGCTTCACCCAGGAGCTCGTCACCTCCACCCTCGTCTTCTCCATCGACACCGGGGTACAAGTCTCTCCCGTACCCGCTCAAGAAACAGAATGGCAAAATCAAGTATGAATGCAACGTCTGCCTCAAAACCTTCGGTCAGCTGTCTAACCTCAAAGTGAGTAGGCCGCACTTTATTATTTGCAGTCTTGTTCTGCTATGATTTGCTTCAGACTAAAAGGTCTGTGTTCACTTTGAAGGTGCACTTGAGGGTCCACAGTGGGGAGAGACCGTTCCAGTGCAACTTGTGCAAAAAGAGCTTCACCCAGCTGGCCCACTTACAGAAACATCACCTGGTCCACACAGGAGAGAAACCACACGAGTGCCAGGTGAGTTCATGTGCTGTGACTCAACAGGCATCAGGTGACTGTTATATCCTATTAACATGCCATGACGCACACCCACAACAATGCTTATCTCTGACAGAACCTTTACCTTGTCACTCCTGTTTCCTTTAAGAGAAACGTTTGGTTGTACAGTAACTAGAGAGGGTGTGACAGTGGCGTCATTCATATTGACCACTGTGCTTTAGTGAAAACACGTCTGGCTTGCCGTCTGAATACCAGGCAATTATGTAAGGCAGCAGAGAGAGTGTGCGCTGCCTTTTTGAATAACAGGATGTTCTCTTTGAATGTCCACAGGTGTGCCACAAACGCTTCAGCAGCACCAGCAACCTGAAAACACACCTGCGTCTGCACTCTGGAGAGAAGCCGTACCAGTGTAAGCTGTGCGGGGTGAAGTTTACCCAGTACATCCACCTCAAACTCCACCGACGGCTGCACAGCTCCTGCGACCGGCCCTACACCTGCCAAACCTGCGCCCGTGGCTTCCTCCACCGCTTCTCCCTGCACCTCCACCAGCGCTCCGGCTGCTGCCCCGCCGCCCGACCTGAAATCCCGGAGCTGAGGCGCGCCGCCGAGCTGGTGGAGAGATTCGACGCTAGCCACGAGGCCGAGGCTCTTCCCGAGATTGCTGGGGAGGCTCAGGTGGACGCGGCCTTGGAGAAATGGCTGGCGAGAAGTTTGGAGAGCGGAGAGGGGAAGGAGGACGCCGGATTCCTCAAGGCGTTTGCCGCAGTACCTCACGGGGTATCCGCCATGGGTCATCACCACCAGGAGAGAGCCAGCGTGGTTCACTTCCACCACCGGCCCTCCATTAAGACTGAGGAGGAGTAGATGACATTCAGCTCGTTCAGGTCTTCCAGAAACTCTCCCAACATGCTATCTATGCACAGGGCATTCCCTAGTTGACACCAAAAATCCTCTCCGAGAGAAGATGTGTAAACCAAGCCAATGAGAGCCGCACCAAACGAATAGTGTTTCCAAAGACTTGAAGAATGTGATTGCACTTCTACCCTGTTATAGAATGAAGATGTGATTTATAATGTCCTCATACTTCATCTGGTTTTCAAACCCATGTGAAAGTCTGTTTGTGTGAGTTTGTCTTAACTTATTATTGTCGAGTTTTTCTTCTATTTTTTATTTTTTTTTTAGCACTCAAATGTTTTAATACTTGTTTATATATGTTTTCTATGTATGACTTATTGTTTTTTATCTTCTTTAGTTTTTTGGGGATTCTCAGGAATAATGCGTCAATCCCACTATGGACACTATATGTTACAGTCCAAAATGGACTGGATTTTCCCGTCCGTTCCCAGTGTGATCTGGATGTGAATGTGTGATGTTAAATAATTCTGGATGCTTTTCAAGCGATCCTTCACTGTAGCTTCTAAAAATATTACAGCGGTTTTCTTTGCAACAAACAGATCCTGAAAGGAAACATGCCTCACTTTTTTATTTAATATTCTTTGTTTTCTTAGTTTTATGTTACTTGGTTGTGTCTACCAATGTTTACTGTTGTCTCTTTAACCCAAGCAAGTATTGTTAGCACTATGAACATGATCAAATCGATGTAGCTGAAACTGAATTTGCCAATCATGAAGATTGCAATACTTCTTTTTATAGACTACAGAACTACAGACACAACAGTACCTCATACTAAAAGTTAAATAGTTAGCTTAATATGTAATGCTCTTTTAATTTATTTGATGTCAGCACTGGAAAAAGCAGGAACTAGATCCAAGTGCAGGATGTTTGACTGCAGCAGGGTTTAGAAACCAGACTTTTTGTACAGTTCTTTTGTTATTCTAGTTTATTTTTGACTCAGTCCAAAAGATGTTGATACTTTATATGTGAGAACCTATTTTTGACAAACTTTTATAATGTAGCACATTAAACTACTTGTCTAAGAGCCCTCTCTTTCCATCTTGTCATGGTGTGGATGATCTTACCCTGTCAGTAGAATCGAGTTTCACACCCACACACCCATCAGGGCTGACTCTCTTGAAAGTCCCACACAAACGCGGGCTCTGTGGTCGTATTTCTAGAAAGTAGAGGAACTGAAATTGTTGCTCATCAGCTCGGACTGATCAAAAATGCCCACCGTCACATACAATGCTGTTTTTCATTTTGACATGAGAAAGAAATCATAAAAACACCTTCAACCTTCACCTACTGATTTACAGTAAGAAAAAAATACAGTTACTGTATTTTACTGTAAAATTACTGTAATTACTGAAATGGCTGGTTCACACCACTTCAACAAAGCACAACAAATCACTTGGTTGTTTTAACCCAAATTTAGGTCAAATACGGACAAACACAGTTGGGTTAGACCCAAAGTTTGCTCAAACAACCCAGCATTTTCAGCGTAACCGTGACCCACTGGTGCTCCTCGTTTACGGGTCAAAAGTGGCCGAACACCTCACATTGACATTACTTTTTTCCCACATTTTTTACAATACAATTATCGAATGCATTTTTTCCTCAATTAACCCTTTTGTTGCTGTTTGCTTAACTACTATACCAACATTTAAATTAATCGTTTGATACAATGCACTTGCGTACATGTTTTTAATCTGTACTTACATTTTAAAAATACCTGCCTAACCCTAACCCTAATTTCTGTATAATTACACCTAACCCTACCGGTTTACGTATGGCAGCTCATGATGCTCGCTCTTTTGCAGCTTTTAAAAATACATTTAAACAGCCTAACGCTCTAACCAGACGCGATGCGACAAGATTTTCAGTGGCAAACCAGACTCGACCCGAGATCAATCAATCAAAAATCACAGCCAATCAGAAGAGCATGTGGGCGGGCTCTCTGCAAGCGCACCGACTGCATTCGCAACTAAATGAATAAGTACAATATCAAATTCCTAAATCTTACACCATTTAAGCATGATTAAAAATACATCCTGAGTGCATTCTTTTATCATAGAATGCACTTTTGTTCACCTTGAGCTGTTTCCTATCACTTTTAAGATCTGAGCTGAATTATCCATTGTTGCTTTCAGTGAGACAAAATTATATTCAACCTCTATAATGTGATTATTTGGGAATGTGGTTATTGTATTTCATACCCTAAACGGTGCCACTGCCTAACCCATACCACCATTAGGGTTGGATACCGAACTCTGTACTTTTAAGAGCACCGACTGAATTACGTCAGAACTAGTGAGTACAGATCCATATTAAATCAATCCATGCCAAATTTCCGTACCTGAGAACGCATCTGGTGACAAAGACGAGTGTGTTGAATTTACCGTACACACACACACACACACACACACACACACACACACACACACACACACACATCTCATACAAGGACATGAATGCATGAACTTCATCTCCAGAGCCGCTCTGAGAGTCTTCATCCGCATTTCACCGTTTCATTTCATCATTATATCATAAACACACAGAAACTCAAAGCTCTTCACGGCAACCCGTCATAAAAGTTTGGTTTAAGTTGACAAATATATCACTGTTGTAAAGTAGATTTTAAATACGCCTCAATGTAATGATAAAACATTATCAAAGCCTTCTTTTTTTAAGTAATAAATCACAATGTTTTAATTGTAACAGTATTTAAAGCTCAGTTTGTTTGACACAAAAAGTTTGTTTAATTAAATTAGTAGATAAATTATTTTTTTTTTTTTGAGCACCAGTATCAAATGTTTTAATACTTGTACTTGTTTATATATGTTTTCTATAGAAATTACATTAAAAATAACAAAAATAAATGATATTGGTGTTTTTATGAATTCAGGTAATTGAGTAGCTAGTGGCAAACATCCCAGCTCTGCATAATGTCACTAAAACTTCTATAAATGACTTATAGTTTCTGCAGTTATTGAGGTAAACGTCCCTAAAGTACCGAAAACCAGCACACCTGTCTCTAACGTTACCCGTGTCCACCTCAACATCAGCTAAAGTGTTCTGCAATACAATACAAACACAGGAAGTACACTGTATATAGAGCTCATTTTTGGACAATATGCACATTTTATTTTCCACCAAGTTTCGTACCATTCTAACAAAGTACAAGTTAAAAAACTGAAAATGCCATTTTTTTTTCAGTCAAAAGTGACCAAAGAGCCCCCGAGGGTCAAAAGTCCATCTATATCATGTAAAAGTGATATCGCATATCTACTATTAGTGAAACTGGAGGCTAATATGAAGCAGAGTAGCTTATCTGGCGGTTTATAGTCATCATTCCCGCATGCATGTGACTTCACTGAACCGCTCTTCTAGTCTCTATAAGCTGATAAAACTGTGGTGCGATCATAAATGTCAGTAACGGAAGACAAGGCAGTTACAGTAAGAAATGCCTCACGTCCTCTCTGTCCTCTCTGAGTACAACACTTATCTGTTTCCTTCTGTCAAAGCCTCCCCTCTCTCCCCTCGCACACACACACATGAAGGGAGAGCCCCACGCCACACACACACCTCAGACCAGAACAAGCGCACCTCAGCGCGCGGGTGTGTGTGTGTGTGTGTGTGTGTGTGTGAGAGAGAGACAAGTGAAAGAGAGAGCACTTCTGTCTTTGACAGCATGTCAAACCACCACTTTGAATGCATTTTAGGAGAAGTTGCAAGAGGCCCTTTTATGGCAGAGAGGAGACAGAAACAGAAAGAAGCATGTGAAAACATACCACAGAGAAAGAAAGAGTGGAACTTGCTGTAAATGACATGTGGAGTGTGTGTGTGCACGCGTCAGTGGGTGTGTGTGTGTGTGTGTCGTGTTCGGAGTACTTGCATTGCCTTTCTGCGCAGACTTCAAGCATTCAGTAATTGCTAGTAAGTCGTTCTCTGAAAGCCAGCAGCTTTAGTTCCTGTCAACAGCGGCCGGCGCAGCTCTGGGGCAAAGGCCCTACCCAGCCACCGTACACGGCTCTCTCAACATCTGCCACAAACAACACAGCACACCATTAGTTGATAAGTGCACTGAGGACACTGGAAAAATGACCTTTTTTTGGAGTTGTAAATAAAGATGGTTGGGGTGTGTTTCAGTCTTTACACTCGGTTCAACGCCTTGCTTGTTTTTCTTTGTGAAAAATGTTTCAAAGTAAATCCTGGAAATTTGAAACCTATAATTCAGTGTTTTCCATGTGGTTAATGCTAAGATGGCTTTAACCGGTGTTGTTTATTATAGTTTTATATTTTTACTCATTAGAATTATGTGCTTTTGTCATTTCATTAGTTTTTATATATATATATGTTTTGTTGTTTTTTTCAGTTTTAGTTAGAATTTATTCCCAGTTCATTATTTTAGTGCCTCACCTTAATGGGATAGTTCACCCAAAAATGAAAATATAGTCAGGTTCAATTTTGTTAAACTACACTCTAAATATGCTGGGTATTTTAACTCAAATTTGGTTCAAATATGAACAAACACAGTTGGCTTTGGGTTGATACAGCCCAGCATTTTTAGTGTATTTTATAGTGTTTTATTTTAGTAGTATTTCTACTGTATAACGTGTTAACTCAAGCCCATCGATTCACTTCAAAAGATATTTATTAACCACTGGAGCTGTGTGGACATGGATAGAGGCATTTTTATGATGGATAGAGGCATTTTTATGATGGATAGATGCACTTTTATGATGGATAGATGCATTTTTATGATGGACAGATGCACTTTTATGATGGATAGATGCACTTTTATGATGGACAGATGCACTTTTATGATGGATGGATGCACTTTTATGATGATAGATGCACTTTTATGATGGATGGATGCACTTTTATGATGGATGGATGCACTTTTATGATGGATAGATGCACTTTTATGATGGATAGACTCGCTTTTATGATGGTTAGATGCACTTTTATGATGGATAGATGCACTTTTATGATGATTAGATGCACTTTTATGATGGATAGACTCACTTTTATGATGGATAGATGCACTTTTATGATGGATAGATGCACTTTTATGATGATTAGATGCACTTTTATGATGGATAGATGCACTTTTATGATGGATAGATGCACTTTTATGATGGATAGATGCACTTTAATGGACTATAAAACTGAAACAGTCATTGAAACAGTGTGTTCGTCTGAAAGACGACAATTTATTGGCAATGCAACATTTCTGGTTTTCGCTTAAAGATTTTCAGCTTATGTAATTGTATTTCCGCTTGTGAAGTATGATTAACCCTGTGGAAAACTTTTAACATGTAATTTCGCCACACCTGTTGTTGCAATTTTAAAAAGCACATCAATTCATTTTTGGGCGAAATATTCCTTTAAGGCTTGTGGTTTGAAACCTGTTTTCTAGGTTTCAAACCACAAGCCTTAAAGGAATATTTCGCCCAAAAATGAATGATTCCTTATTATTAATTTCATACATTTCTTTGATGTTGCTCTATTAATGTAATTAACCGGCGTCTTACAGATAGACATGTGTGTAATCTGAATAATACTGAGAGGTCCAGATTCCTGGGCGATTGGCCGCAGCTTTCATCTGGCTCCTGACAATTATCCATCAATCATTCATCTGTCACTTTATATCTCGGACTACAAGAGAATTGAAAGTGCAAGCAGACAACATCTCTTCCAGCGAACCTGAGAAGTCTGGAAAAGCAACATTCAACAAACGATTAAACACAAATCATATCTCTATCGCTGTCTCATCTTACTGTCGCTTTAAGAGCAACACAGTGGAACGTCCAATTCAACTTTTGGGTAGTACTTTACAGTTTTTGTAAATATAAATATTAGTTAATGCATTGGCAATAAATAAATCTGGAAACATTCTGATCGCTCCCTTTGTGTATTTATGGTTATGAATGTTAGGACACATTCTGACATTCATCCCATTAATACACATCTAAATGTCCCAAAATGACTTGCTATTTTTGAAATATGCACAACTCCATATGGCCTTTGCCCCCAAATCCAGAAACTGGCAGGTCACATCCCTGATGCGTGTGTGTGTGTGTGTGTGTGTGTGTGTGTGTGTGTGTGTGTGTGTGTGTGTGGACTGGTAATCCCTACGGTATGGAAAAAATATCCAAATTTTTGTCCTTGTGGGGACATTTTTTTGGTCCCCATGAGGAAAACATCTTATAAATCACACTAAGTGATGTTTTTGAAAAAGTAAAATGCAGCATGTCTCCTGTGATGGGTAGTGTGTGTGTGTGTGTGTGTGTGTGTGTGTGTGTGTGTGTGTGTGTGTGTGTGTGTGTGTGTGTGTGTGTGTGTGTGTGTGTGTGTGTGTGTGTGTGTGTGTGTGTGTGTGTGTGTGTGTGTGTGTGTGTGTGTGTGTGTGTGTGTGTGTGTGTGTGTGTGTGTGTGTGTGTGTGTGTGTGTGTGTGTGTGTGTGTGTGTGTGTGTGTGTGTGTGTGTGTGTGTGTGTGTGTGTGTGTGTGTGTGGGGTAGCGCTGTTGCCAGGCACCCATGCAGTCAACAGAGAGTTTAACGCTTCACTGCATTTTCACTTTTTCCTCAGATCTGACTCAAAACACAAGCGTGATTAAATGTCACAAGTGAATTACAACATGCACAGTGTGTGTGTGTGTGTGTGTGTGTGTGTGTGTGTGTGTGTGTGTGTGTGTGTGTGTGTGTGTGTGTGTGTGTGTGTGTGTGTGTGTGTGTGTGTGTGTGTGTGTGTGTGTGTGTGTGTGTGTGTGTGTGTGTGTGTGTGGGTGTGTGGGTGTGTGTGTGTGTGTGTGTGTGTGTGTGTGTGTGTGTGTGTGTGTGTGTGTGTGTGTGTGTGTGTGTGTGTGTGTGTGTGTGTGTGTGTGTGTGTGTGTGTGTGTGGGTGAGAGCGCTCGTTGCCAGGCAATCTATGCAGTCAACAGAGAGTTTAACGCTTCACTGCATTTTCACTTTTCCTTCTTCAGATCTGACTCAAAAACACAAGCGTGATTAAATGTCACAAGTGAATTACAAATATGCACAGCTGGGCCGCACAGTAAGAAACTGATCACACACTTATATAATGCGCCGCACTTCGAACTGAACTACTCTATGGCTGAGAGAAAACCAGAATTTCACATCTAAACTCATAGAATATTCATATAAAAGATATTGTCATAGATTTGAAAGAAAATGTTTGACTCCTGATCTTCAGCAGGCGTGTTTCCAGATAAGTGTGCACGGATGGACTGCTCGCCCTGTTGGTGTTCGGGACATGAAAGGCCGGGAATGATTGACAGGTGATCAGCGTGACTGGCCGTTTCTGCTTTGTTTCAGACAGTACACGGGTTAGTTTCCTGCTCTGTAATCTGATCCGTTTTGTCAAACTTGACACATTCAAGTGCACAAACAAAATCAGGAGTTTCTGTGTTTCTCTCACCCTGACAACTACACATGTTTTCTGTTCCATGCAAAACAACACAAGCACTTCAGCGAGCCGAGTGGAAACTTTCACAATCACAATGTCAGTAGATAAACACGTTTGCACGTTTTGTCTGTTAATATGTTTTATTTAATTTTATTTAGAAATAACAGTACACTATGTGAGCTCCGTTGTGTTAACAAAATGTGAATAATGAATCAATACATCATCGCTCCTTCTTCCAAAGCGTGTCTGTGTGTTTCCCTGATTCTCTGCGGTGAGCCTGTTATAAGAGCTCACATTAGAGCACACGGGTTGGTTTCCACAGTAAATCAAGTAACCGTAGAGCAGCCAAAAGTCCCACATTATGCTTTGGAGTTTATGCCAATGTGGTGAAGTACATTTTTCCCAAAGAAAAACCCTGATAAAGTACATATACTTGAAAAATGTACTTGAGCAGAAGCTAAAAATGCTCCTCTGTCCGCCTCGTGTGAAATGAATGTGGGAAAAACGAAATACTCTGAAAGTGGATTTACACAAACTGAGAAAGTCAAAAAGCGGCAGGTTGTGCCCCGCTCTCCCCTACGTTTATCGTGGTGTGAGAAAGTCACATAAACCACATGAATCTGACTGAATCAGATGGAAACAGATCTCCAGAAATGGGTGTGTGTGTGTGTGTGTGTGTGTGTGTCAGCAGAATGAGTGTGTTCACAGTGGCCTTCACTGATACACACAAACAACTACAAACACTCACATTTACTCCTCCTACACTTCCAGAGAAAGAGTGTTACCTTGTAACAACACTTCCACATAAGAGACATTTCTGTGTACAGCGCCCTCATCATTAGATGAGTTTGGTATGTCAGTCATCTGTGGTGTGACCAGGAAGGAACTGGACCATGAAGCAATAATCATACCTGCACAGCTTTTAATGTTTGATCTGTTCTTTTAAAGGTTTGGACGTGCCCCAGTCTATCCAATGGGCAACATGGTTCTGTTTACTCATAACAGATTACTCATCGATCCGATCCCGTGACTAACCGCTGCAACGGACAGGTTTCTCAGTCTGCTGTGTCATTTATGTTTGGATCGTGTTTTTAATAGACCTTGCGCTTTTCTGGCTGAAAATAGGAAGTAGGCCTGTTCTTTTCTCATATGAAACAAAAGATTGCCAGCGAGTCCAATCAGCCGCTTCTGATTTCTGATCACCTGATGCCAAGCTTTAGCTCCTGGACGGGGTTATTATCATCAACTACAACTTTTAGCTATAAAGATGACATAAAATACAAGGGTTTCACTTTATTTTGATGGTCCCTTTCACACATTCTGTAGTAACGTCACATGTCTACTAGCCCTCATTAGAGTATAGTGGAGCATTAGTTAGGGTTCGAACAGGTGCAACGTTACTTAAAGTCAGTAAAATATTCAAAAGGGATCATCAACATAAACTGTTAACAATATAAATATTAGCTGGAAAAAAAAGGAAATGGTTGCCTTGGTAATAAACAGACAAACAATTCAATAGAAATACCAATGAAAAAAAAACTAAAATGACAAAAGCACATAACGAACTAACTAACAATTAAACTAAAATTGACTAAAATAAATAAATTCAAAATATGAATAAACCTAAAATACCGCTGCATATTTCCAGCTATAGCATATGATCTGCAGGAAATGTACCTGTTTATAGTAAGGACTTTGCTATGGCATTTCAGGGGACACTAGTCAACACTTTACTTCAGTTAGGCCCGAAACCAGAGACTGGATTCCTGAAAGCACCAGCTCATCTCAACACCTATGAGTAACCTAAGGTTTGTGTGCGTGTGTGTGTGTGTGTGTGCGTGTGTGTGCGCGTGTGTGTGTGTGTGTGTGTGTGTGTGTGTGTGTGTGTGTGTGTGTGTGTGTGTGTGTGTGTGTGTGTGTGTGTGTGTGTGTGTGTGCGTGTGTGTGTGTGTGTGTGTGTGTGTGTGTGTGTGTGTGTGTGTGTGTGTGTGTGTGTGTGTGTGTGTGTGTGTGTGTGTGTGTGTGTGTGTGTGTGTGTGTGTGTGTGTGTGTGTGTGTGTGTGTGTGTGTGTGTGTGTGCCAATGTGTGTGTGTGTGTGTGTGTGTGCTGTGAGTGCTTTTAACTGTGAATGCATTGTCCTTCTGTGTGTGTGTGTGTGTGTGTGTGCACAAGTGTGTGTGTGTGTGTGTGTACGCGTGCGTGTGTGTGTGTGTGTGTGTGTGTGTGTGTGTGTGAACCAGCATTAACTTCTTGAGCAGTTTGAGCTCCAGTAGCTCGTCTGTTTGATCGACCACACGGGTCAGCCTTCGCTCCACACGTGCATCAATGAGCCTGGGCCGCCCATGACCCTGTGGCCGGTTCTCCACTGTTCCTTCCTTGGAGCACTTTTGATAGATCCTGACCACTGCAGACCGGGAACACCCCACAAGAGCTGCAGTTTTGGAGATGCTCTGACCCAGTCGTCTAGCCATCACAATCTGGCCCTTGTCAAACTCGCTCAAATCCTTACGCTTGCCCATTTTTCCTGCTTCTAACACATCAACTCTGAGGACAAAATGTTCACTTGCTGCCTAATATATCCCACCCACTAACAGGAGCCGTGAGGAAGAGATCATCAGTGTTACTCACTTCTTGATCGGTGTATAATTAGGCTATTGGCTACACCAGATGCTTCTCTTTAATATTTGAATATCAGTCAACATTATTAGAATGGTCTTGGATCGAGTACCTTTGAAGTCCTAACGCGCTCCTCTTTCACAGGTTTGGTGCATGAGCGCCCTCTACAGGTCAGAGGAGGTCACTGCACTCACACTGCCTGTGCACACTTCAGCCTTCTCTACAGTGTGTGGACAGGAAAGAAACAAAACTTCATTATAATGCAATAATTCAAAATTAATATAATAATTCTTATTATTAATGAGTTGAAGGATTTTACAAGAAGAGAAAGACCAGGCAAAATCTTGAGAAATGTGTTTTTGTGAATAAAAAATATACAATGCAACACATTAGTATGTGAACAGTAGCATGTTCCACGTCACATGACCTCATTAGGGAGCAGTTTAATTCCTTCAGCCAATGGCGTTTAATCATTAGCTTGGAAATTAAAACATTGGTTTGTAAAAATTTGGCAATCTGATCCGTCACTATTCAACAGCTGCCTTAAGACATTCAAAAGTCATATTAAACATAAACTGGTGTGTTCCAAACATGATGTTGTGTAGTGTGGCGCCACCCACTGGATAATAAGAGTCATTACAGCCTGAGGGGAAACTGCTCAAGCTCAAGTCATCTCATAGGAAGGGTTCGGTAGGTGTCACACTGTTGCAGACCGAGCATCTGTTGACGGGAGCGCGCGTGTGCACGCTCCAGCTGCAGGTTCTGTCGGGATCCTTCGGGAGTGCGGACGTCATGGCGCAAAAGAGCTTTTCCAGCACAAAGTCTTTTAAGAGCTTGTTTTCTAAAAGTGAAGCGAATCTCAAGGAGTCTGTGGAGAAAGAGGACAGCGGGAAAGGGACGCTCAGGCTCTTTAAATGGAAGAAAAAGAAGAAAGCGGAGAGTTCAGAGGAAGCTGCGAGGTAAAGCCACCCATGATCCATACTGGGGTTCTGTTTATACTCTAGTTCTGACTGTCATCTATTGATCAATGGGTAAACTCTGTCACAGCAGATGTTAGGTTACTCTATCTAATAGAACTAAAACACAAGCCAATTGACATGTTGACTCTTTTAAATTCGTTAATATGTTTTCAGTGTTTAATTCTACTCTCAAAGCCGGATTGAGATCCCAATATCTCTGGAACTGAACCATATTGGGCCATAAAAATTGGGAGACCACATGACAAGTTTGTAAATAACCAGAATTTTTAAAGGATATTGAGATATCTTTAATACTTCTTGATTTACAGGCATGCAAACTTGGGGCAAAGAATGATTGCTAAAGTTAACAAATTTTACTAAAAGACCTAAATGTGTCTTGAACATAACCCCAGTCTGTCATCCAATGTAGAATGTATAAACCATAAACAGATTAAAAGTAACTCTATTACAACAGATGTTAGGTTACTCTATCTAATAGAACTAAAACACAAGTAATGCCAATTGACATGTTGACGTTTGCTGTTGTCAGTGTTTAATTCTACTCTCAGAGCCAGATTGAGATCCCAATATCTCTGGAATTTAACCAAACTGGGCCTTAAAAATATGGAGACCAAATGAACAGTTTGTAAATAACCAGAATCTATAAGGATATTGAGATATCTTTAATACTTATTGAGTTACAGGCATGCAAACTTAAGGCAAAGTAACACAAGAAGTGCTTTTTGCCATTTTCGAACTGTCACCATTGGCATGTAATGCAACAAAGATGGCTAAAGTTAACAAATATTACTAATAGATCTACCGATACCTGTGTGAAAAATAAATTGATGTTGCTGCCATCTTTCTAAAGTTATTTTTACACCCCTCAAAATACATCCATGGCATTTAATATTTGGTTTTCATCACTATTTGTGTTTATCTTGCTTCAGAAAAAAAATATTAACAAAATCTATATTTTGAGCTGGGGAAGTTTCTTAAGTTTGTTTGGTCTGACATAGAACGACCCAGGGAAGGCTGGGAAGGAATTGACCCATGTTCCTAATAGACCAACGAGACTAAGAACCCATTGAACATCTTAAAAGAGTTTATCGAGGTCAGACCTTATTGTGGGGACAAATTGGGAACGGTGAATAAATGAAATGATGTACTGCAAGTGACTGGAGATTTTAAGGCTTAAATGGGAAATCTCACAAGCTGCTACGTTTGAAAAACGTTGGGTGTTTTTTTGGGACATTGCTGAGCTCAATCCATGTGCCTTTCTGTGCATTGGACTTCGACACCTTGGCTCTGTCCACTCCTTTCTGTTTGAACTTGCTCATCCGTGTCTCAGCTGGTGGATGTGCTCAGAAACAGGTCAATAGTAATAGTGTTGCTTTATGGGCCATTTTAGTTATATAAGTGTAGCTCATAGTCATATAATGTGTGTAATCGTTCCATAATTTACAATGGGTGATAGAAAGTTGGTAATTTACAGATTTTACTAATTATGCAGTGACACTTATACTAGATATTTGTTAATCTATTGATCTGAATAGTTGGGCTTAATTTGAGTTAATAGGTGAGTTAATCATGTAAAATGATCGGTCACTTTAATTGCAACCCAAAAGGGCCTAATAGTTTGCACATTAACACAGTTAAGCGCTCAATTAAAACCCTTTTGTAGTAAAATACTGTAGGTCATTTGTACAGTTGGTCACAAACGCTTGTCCCTGCTGTAAACTGACATGTGACAGTTCTTCAGAACCTGACTGTTAATACAGACTGTGTTTGCTCAACACAATGCGTTGTGATGTCTTAATCAAACACTGTGTCTCCATTCCCAAATAAACCGTGACACAAAGGCAAACAAGCTGTGTGCTCACAGTGAGAGGAGTGTGCTTAAAACCCCCAAACCTGTTGCTCGTGTTGACAGACTCAGAACGTAGTGTATAATCATCCTATAGTAGAAAAACAATGTGTAGTCTGTGTATATGGGCCAACAGAAAGATCCCATTAAGTCTTTGTGAGTTAAGAAACTAACCACTGATTAGGGCTGTTCAATTATTGCGTAATCACGATTATTTTGGTCAATACTCGAATCATGATTATTTGGTGGGTGATATGATCAAAGTCTTATTTTAAATGTCAGCCAAATTTCATAATTATCGATACTTCAGCAAAAACAGAATACTATGTTCATTAATGTAAGTAAAAAGTCCTCAAAACAGCTCCAAAAGACTAGTAAACAGTCAGCAATAAAAAAAGAACAAAGAAACACTTCTGAGTGAAACACGACTGAGTGAAACACGTCTGAGTGAAACACGTCTGAGTGAAACACGTCTGAGTGAAACACGACTGAGTGAAACACGACTGAGTGAAACACGTCTGAGACACGTCTGAGTGAAACACGTCTGAGACACGACTGAGTGAAACACGACTGAGTGAAACACGTCTGAGTGAAACACTTCTGAGTGAAACATGTCTGAGACACGACTGAGTGAAACACGACTGAGTGAAACACGTCTGAGTGAAACACGACTGAGTGAAACACGTCTGAGTGAAACACGTCTGAGTGAAACACGTCTGAGTGAAACACGACTGAGTGAAACACGTCTGAGTGAAACACGTCTGAGTGAAACACTTCTGAGTGAAACACGTCTGAGTGAAACACGTCTGAGTGAAACACGTCTGAGTGAAACACGACTGAGTGAAACACGTCTGAGTGAAACACGACTGAGTGAAACACGACTGAGTGAAACACGACTGAGTGAAACACGTCTGAGTGAAACACGTCTGAGTGAAACACGTCTGAGTGAAACACGTCTGAGTGAAACACTTCTGAGTGAAACACGTCTGAGTGAAACACGTCTGAGTGAAACACGACTGAGTGAAACACGTCTGAGTGAAACACGTCTGAGTGAAACACGTCTGAGTGAAACACGTCTGAGTGAAACACGTCTGAGTGAAACACGACTGAGTGAAACACGTCTGAGTGAAACACGTCTGAGTGAAACACGTCTGAGTGAAACACGTCTGAGTGAAACACGTCTGAGTGAAACACGACTGAGTGAAACACGTCTGAGTGAAACACGTCTGAGTGAAACACGTCTGAGTGAAACACGTCTGAGTGAAACACGTCTGAGTGAAACACGTCTGAGTGAAACACGCCTGAGTGAAACACGTCTGAGTGAAACACGCCTGAGTGAAACACGTCTGAGTGAAACACGTCTGAGTGAAACACGTCTGAGTGAAACACGTCTGAGTGAAACACGTCTGAGTGAAACACGACTGAGTGAAACACACGTCTGAGTGAAACACACGTCTGAGTGAAACACACGTCTGAGTGAAACACGTCTGAGTGAAACACGTCTGAGTGAAACACGTCTGAGTGAAACACGTCTGAGTGAAACGACTGAGTGAAACACGCCTGAGTGAAACACGACTGAGTGAAACACTGCGCCTGAGTGAAACACGCCTGAGTGAAACACGCCTGAGTGAAACACGACTGAGTGAAACACGTCTGAGTGAAACATGACTGAGTGAAACACGTCTGAGTGAAACACGTCTGAGTGAAACACGTCTGAGTGAAACACGTCTGAGTGAAACACACGTCTGAGTGAAACACGACTGAGTGAAACACGTCTGAGTGAAACACGACTGAGTGAAACACGTCTGAGTGAAACACGACTGAGTGAAACACGTCTGAGTGAAACACGTCTGAGTGAAACACGTCTGAGTGAAACACGTCTGAGTGAAACACACGTCTGAGTGAAACACGTCTGAGTGAAACACGTGTGAGTGAAACACACGCGTGTGAGTGAAACACGTCTGAGTGAAACACGTCTGAGTGAAACACACGTCTGAGTGAAACACACGTCTGAGTGAAACACGTCTGAGTGAAACACAGTGTGTGTGTGTGTGCGCGAGAGAGTGAGTGTGTGTGTGTGTGTGTTTGTGTGTGTGTGTGTGTGTGTGTGTGTGTGATGGGTAGGTTTAGGGGCAGGGGCAGTGTGTGTGTGTGTGTGCGCGAGAGAGTGAGTGTGTGTGTGTGTGTGTTTGTCTGTGTGTGTGTGTGTGTGTGTGTGTGTGTGTGTGTGTGTGTGTGTGTGTGTGTGTGTGTGTGTGTGTGTGTGTGTGTGTGTGTGTGTGTGTGTGTGTGTGTGTGTGTGTGTGTGTGTGTGAGTGTCTGTGTGTGAGTGTGTGTGTGTGTGTGTGTGTGTGTGGACTGGTAATCCCTACGGTATGGGGACAAAATGTCCCCACAAAGATGGCAATATCCAAATTTTTGTCCTTGTGGGGACATTTTTTTGGTCCCCATGAGGAAAACATCTTATAAATCACACTAAGTGATGTTTTTGAAAATGTAAAATGCAGCATGTCTCCTGTGATGGGTAGGTTTAGGGGCAGGGGCAGTGTAGGGGATAGAAAATACGGTTTGTACAGTATAAAATGCATTACGCCTATGGAATGTCCCCATAAAACATGGAAACACAACATGTGTGTGTGTGTGTGTGTGTGTGTGTGTCTGTGTGTGTGTGTGTGTGTGTCTGTGTGTGTGTGTGTGTGTGTGTGAGTGTCTGTGTGTGTGTGTGTGTGTGTGTGTGTGTGTGTGTGTGTGTGTGTGTGTGTGTGTGTGTGTGCTGCAGGAACAGGACGTGCCGCATGCTTACCGTCTTCCTTCACACGAGCGAAACCTGCATTCTGTGTCCTCCGGGGAGAAGCTCGATCACAAACACTCGATACACCAGTGAAAGTTTCAGCTTGTTTTCTCCTGATGCAGACGCAGGCTGATGCTGGGATCACTGAAAATGTGATTTCTTTAGAAGTTGACGATATATTTTCGATTCCTCTTATTTTATTATAGAAAAGGGTTCATTATTCATTTTCTGTAATTTGATGAAATGATTATGAATCAGTTGTTGTGACGGTTCAGTGAATGCAGAAACTCTTCCCATGCATCTCCTCAGGTATTCTGCGCAGGTTCAGGTTTACAGGTGTGTGTTGAGCATGTTTTCAGCGGCGTGTGCCTGGGGGCTTAAAGGTGGGTTAGGAATGTGGAACCCCTGCGATCTTTAGGCCTCAGACTCTGACTGGATCTTCACTGCGTGCACATGCATGCAATCCAAAGACTCTGAAGTTTCTCGTCTGCCACACATTTTCTGACCGAATCTCTCACATAACTCGAAGGATAATGTTACTCAAATGACAGCTGCTCTTTGTTTAAAATAAGTTATATGTGCATGACGACTACATGATTCACTCTCAAAAAATGTTTCCTTCCTTTAGATGCACCTGTTCAAGCCAATATTTCCAGTTTAACACAGAGTTATGATGAGTTATGAAGTGCATCTCTTTTTATAAAGCCACACAATTAGGCCATTGTTGTTGATGAAGGTGAATCAGGAGCACTTTACTCAGGTGGTGCTGTTCAATGGGATACACTTTAGAGGATAAAACCTGTTTACACGTCCTCTTTAATTGGATCATTTAATGTTCCACATTCCTGTTGTTTGAGCTGACAGACACGAGCCGCCGTCTGTTTGCTCTTTTGCATTTATCTGAACTGAATTCTCAATCTGCATATCTCTAACTGAAAGTCTTCCACAGAACTGAGTCTGGAGCAGCGGGAGCACCGGGAGCAGCGGGAGCGGGAGACGGTGATAGTCAGGATGGCCAGGGGTCGACTAAACACAAGATGTCCCTGTTTGGCTCCATCCTCAGGTCAAAGGTCAGAGAGCAACACAACTGGACTTAAGCTGGTGTTAACCCAACATGTGCATTAAATAAATCTGTAAAAAACGTAAAGCTGAAGCTGAAATATATATATTTTTAAATAATAATATATATATCATCTTTTTTTAAAAGTTGAAAATAAATATTTCATTTAATTTAAATAGAAATGAAATAAAATAAAATGTAGATATTAGTTGTTGTTTTTTACATTAAAACATTACATTTTTACACTAAAAAAATAGAAGTGTTGCCATGGCAATAAGCTGAAATAAGTTGAAATTGATGCACTAAAACTATCAACTAGAAATAAATAAAAACTAAAAGTTTATTTCTTTCTGTTCCTTGAAATCATCGTTATAAAGCGACCTTGGCTGTTGGAAAGGCGTTATATAAATAGAAAATGTTATTATTATTATTATTATTATTATTATTATTAAAACTGAAATAAAAAATAAGTTGAACCTAAATAGCAATATTTAAAGTAAAAACTAATAAACAAAAACAAAAGTACACATCAAAATGACTAAATATTCAAATAAAATAAATATATAAATACCAGCTAGTTCAAAATATTAAAAAACTAAAATAACTCTGCTACACCAATGACAAAATTACAGTAAACATTGTTTTTAGGGTTAATGTGCTGATGTTTATGTGTCAGTATATGCGTAACAATGCAAATAATACAGATATTAGTGGTGTGTATATAATGTATAAAGATCAAATCAGTCCATCCGCAGCGTGTCAGGGTTGAGCTGGTTAGTGTGAGCCCATCGCCCATCGCCCCCTGCTGACACATGAGGGAACTACACCGAAGAACTCCGGTTCTGATTAAACCGGGTCCTGCTGTTTGGTAGGAACATGCTTAGCACTAATAAGTGTAATCATATTCATATGATATTTGATTGATTGGTTAACATCACTATCACATCTTGAAGCGGATGTGTTAAAGTGTGCTCTGATTACAGTTTTCAATAATATAATAATATAATACAAGATCAAACGTCTCATATATGTGACCCTGGAGCACATTGTCAATGTTTGGACCCTAACCCTAACTGTCCCTGATATATTTACAGTAGGAAATTTATCTTAAATTGATCTTAATATGATTTTTGGCATGAAAGAAGAATCATTTTGACCCGATGTTGGCTATTGCCCCAGATATACCCGTGAGACTATGACTGCTGTTGAGCTCCAGGGTCACATATTTACATCCATATTTTCCTTTCTAAATGAATGAATGAGTGAATTTAGAGATGTTGATGTGAAGGAGAAATGGTTCTGTCATGATTGCTGTATGTTCAACAGTCCAGAAACGAACACGCATGCCTTTCTCACGCGATAGACGCGCACAGACCTGGTGAACGACACGCTTCATTAACTCACTTTAGCAGTTCTGTCCTCTTCTCTTCTCCTGAAGATCTGAACTTTTATGGCCTTTTCGTCTCTGTTATCCATAAAGGGCTGCACGGTTATGACAAAAAATCATAATTGTCCTTTGTAAATGGAAATTATTAATACGATTATCACAATTTGCATTGAAAGATGTTTTGAGCAGCTGTTGTTTGAAGCGACCGCATGGCATATTGTTAGATCAAATAAACTGAACACTCTTCGGCTTTTCATTAAGCCTCAAATGTCAAATAAAGTCAAGTCATCTTTATTTATCCAGCACTGTTTACAGCGCGGATGCTTTCAGAGCAGCTTCACAGTGTGAACAGGAGAATAATGCAGCAGAGTTTGATCAGGAACAGTGATGTCATCAGCTCAGGTCAGAGGTCATATAGTGTCAGTGCGGGCGGTCAGTGATAGAGCTGAATATTTACTGTCCCCAACTGAGCAAGCCAAAAGCCAAAGGCAACAGAAGATCCCAAACTCCATCAGGAGACCGGATGGAGGAGAAAACCTCGGGAGAAACCAGGCTCAGTCGCTCAGTTCTCCTCCGGCCGACGAACAGACAGTGTGTGATTATGATTCAGGACACATTACAGGTCAGAGGTCATATTAGATCAGAACATCCGGAGTATTTGACCGGTTCCATCTGAATGAAGATCGGAGTCATCACGCCGGAGACAGGTTTGTTGAGGATGGGGGAGTCACAGGGAGAGTCTAGTGGACCCGGTCTCTCTGATACTGGGATGAGTTGGTCACGTCTAGGTCTTTTAGTCTGGATTTAAACTGACAGAGTGTGTCTGCTTCCTGAACAATGCTTGGAAGACTGTTCCAGAGTTTAGGAGCTAAATAGGAAAAGGATCGACCGCAGTTGATTTAAATATTCTAGGTATTATCAGCTGGTCAGAGTTTAGAGAGCGCAGTAGACGTGATGGAGTATAATGTGTTAAGAGCTCACTCAAGTACTGGGGAGATAAACCATTTAGTGCTTTATAAGTAATAAGCAAGATTTTAAAATGTATGCGATGTTTAATAGGGAGCCAGTGCAGTGTTGACAGAACCGGGCTAATGTGTTCATACTTCCTGGTTCTAGTAAGAACTCGAGCTGCTGCGTTTTGGACCAGCTGGAGTTTGTTTATTAAGCGAGCAGGGCAACCACCCAGTACAGCATTACAAAATATACATTGATTGGTATTATAATGTTATACCAAAACTTAAATTAAAACAATGGGGGAAAAACCCTTATGATAACCTGTAGAATGGAAAAAAACAAATCTTAAGAACACAGAATAATGTATTTTTTCATAATTAAATTTTAATTTAACTTTTTCCAGATTACAAATGTGATTAATTGTGCAGCCCTGGATCCATATATCAGCTCGTGCTCTCCTGAACTTTCTCACATATTCCTTAATTATTCTTCATTTAATCCAATTATAATATTATTGCTCACTGGTTTAGTCTTGCTTAACAGCACAAACATCTAAACATTCTTAAATCAAGACACATTTACTGGAGAAGAGACATGACTGAAGAAAACAACAACCAATACCTGTCAGTGAGGCAGAAAGATCATCCTGTTTCCCTGTAAATTAAGTTTATTTTTCTGACTCACTGACAGATATTTATTCTCGTTTTGACCACAAACTCACTGATATTTTTTAATATCTTAAGTCATTTTGCTTCTCCAATATCTTGATTTAAGAATGTTAAGATATTTGTGCTGGAAAACAGGACAGAAATAAAGAGCAGTTCGAGTTTTGATTATTTTTGTGTTGAGGTCAAGATCTTTACAGTTTTGTCTCCACAGAGGCTTTTAGCTTTTGGTAATAACTCCTTTTGTGTTTTTTCACCTGACCAGCAGATGGCACTCATCACGTGTGTGTGTGAGAGTGTGTGTGTGTGAGTGTGAGTGTGAGTGTGTGTGTGAGAGTGTGTGTGTGTGAGTGTGAGTGTGAGTGTGAGTGTGTGTGAGTGTGAGTGTGAGTGTGTGAGTGTGTGAGTGTGAGTGTGAGGAGTGTGAGTGTGAGTGTGAGTGTGAGTGTGTGTGTGTGAGTGTGAGTGTGAGTGTGAGTGTGAGTGTGAGTGTGAGTGTGAGTGTGTGTGTGAGTGTGAGTGTGAGTGTGAGTGTGAGTGTGAGTGTGAGTGTGAGTGTGAGTGTGTGTGTGTGTGTGTGTGTGTGTGTGTGTGTGTGTGTGTGTGTGTGTGAGTGTGTGAGTGTGTGTGTGTGTGAGTGTGAGTGTGAGTGTGAGTGTGAGTGTGAGTGTGTGTGTGTGTGTGTGTGTGTGTGTGTGTGGACTGGTAATCCCTACGGTATGGGGACAAAATGTCCCCACAAAGATGGCAATATCCAAAATCCTTGTCCTTGTGGGGACATTTTTTGGTCCCCATGAGGAAAACATCTTATAAATCACACTAAGTGATGTTTTTTGAAAATGTAAAAATGCAGCATGTCTCCTGTGATGGGTAGTGTTTGTGTGTGTGTGAGTGTGTGTGTGTGTGTGTGTGTGTGTGTGTGTGTGTGTGTGTGTGTGTGTGTGTGTGTGTGTGAGTGTGAGTGTGAGTGTGTGTGTGTGTGTGTGTGTGTGTGTGTGTGTGTGTGTGTGTGTGTGTGAGTGTGTGTGTGTGTGTGTGTGTGTGTGTGTGTGTGTGTGAGTGTGCGTGCGTGTGAGTGTGAGTGTGAGCGTGTTGTGTGCGTGTGCGTGTGCGTGTGCGTGTGCGTGTGCGTGTGAGCGTGAGCGTGTGCGTGTGCGTGAGCGTGAGTGTGAGTGTGAGTGTGCGTGTGTGAGTGTGTGTGTGTGTGTGTGTGTGTGTGTGAGTGTGAGTGTGTGTGTGAGTGTGAGTGTGAGTGTGAGTGCGTGTGTGTGTTGCGTGTAGCGGATGTTTCTTCTGTTCAGCCACGTTGTGGCATTTGGAGTCGAAGCACGATAAACATAATGTCATTAACTTCCTGCACAGTGCCTTTTGATTTATGTCACTGTTTATGGCACAGATAAGCTTTTATATCTCTTCAATACAAAAGCAGATAGCATCCATCAGCGATGCTGAGAGCTCGTTAGTGTAATTCCAGCAGGTTAAGCGTTATTAATAAATGCTGACGGATGTGCTTCATGGGTGATTACTGTGGCATGTGTTCAGATGATGCATGTCTACACATGTCATATAACAGACACAAATATCCACATACTCAGAATTAGGAACATATGTTTTCTTTATAAATCAATATTTTCAAACATTGTATTGGATTCCAAAATATGTACTTGTAAATCTATGTGGGGGAAAGTATTAAATAGGCAATCAAAAGAGTAAACTCGGGTACAAGCCAATTATACTTATAATCGATCGCAATATTGAGTACAAGTAAAGGCTAATGTACATACTGGAAGTACACCTTCTTTAAAAGAAGTATACTAATATCCCAGTGTTAGAGTTGGGTGTTGTGTATAGTAGTGATCAATATGGATTGACTGAGGTTTATGACCGGTTGATGGCGGACTCCACCCGACAGACAGACAGTGACACATCTCTCTCTCTCACACATGACAATCATCCTCCGGTGTTATCAGATCAACACTGAACACACTTCAGCAACAGACTCACCGTCTTCCACCAGACAGCAGAACAGGATTTTAATAGAGTCAGGGTGTTGATTATTTCTCTGATTAATCTGATGTTCTTCTCTTCATCTTGCTTCGTTTCAAACCGAAATGCTTAAGAACAAAAGTGAAGTTTTCATCGTGCCATCGCTCTGTTGTGTGCTCTTCTTGTCATTGAAAGTGGTCGAATCACATGCAATCTGGATTCAAAACAAAGATAATATTGTTTCGTAAATACTTCATAAACAAAAGGCCTATAAACCCTTTCCAAAGAACCATTACTTCATACCTCTCATGCCTAAAGAAGTCTCTAGAAAATGCAAATCACGCATGGGTCACTATGAGACGTGACATGTTTCTTGTGTTAACTTGCATCGATTTAAGATTGTATAGGATCAGAAATATATACATTTGTGATGCATTAAAGGGTCATAACACACACAGTTTCTGCCAGTCTCACACACACACACACACACACACACACTATACATTGGTGTTGTTCACATTATATGCACTTTTAGTGCCGATTGCCAACAGAACACACACATTTGCTGCAGTTTCACTCGCCGCCTGCGGTTTCCACTCATGACCAGGAACACACACACACACACACTTGCAGAACTCCGGAAACACACACTGCATCCCCTGTTCCCTTAACTCTGGGTTATTTGGGAAGCTAAACAAGCTGATCTTTCCCTCACACACACACACACACACTTGTTTAGTGACATTGATGATCTTGTGTCTAAAAACACAAAGCCAGCGCCGCCGACGGCTCCCGTAACCCCAACCAAGCTGTGTGTGTGTGTGTGTGTGTGTGTGTGTGTGTGTGTGTGTGTGTGTGTGTGTGTGTGTGTGTGTGTGTGTGTGTGTGTGTGTGTGTGTGTGTGTGTGTGTGTGTGTGTGTGTGTGTGATGGGTAGGTTTAGGGGCAGTGTGTGTGTGTGTGTGTGTGTGTGATGGGTAGGTTTAGGGGCAGTGTGTGTGTGTGTGTGTGTGTGTGTGTGTGTGTGTGTGTGTGTGTGTGTGTGTGTGTGTGTGTGTGTGTGTGTGTGTGTGTGTGTGTGTGTGTGTGTGTGTGTGTGTGTGTGTGGGCATGTTTTGTGAAATATCAGGACACAAATGTGTATAATGACATGGGTATGACACAGGTATTACAAAAGAGGGTGAAATATGAGGACGTTCCCCATGTCCTCACTTTTCAAAATGCTTATAAATCACACAGGATGAGGTTTTTATCACAGAAAGTAAACTGAGCAGTCTCCTGTGATGGGTAGTGTGTGTGTGTGTGTGTGTGTGTGTGTGTGTGTGTGTGTGTGTGTGTGTGTGTGTGTGTGTGTGTGTGTGTGTGTGTGTGTGTGTGTGTGTGTGTGTGTGTGTGTGATGGGTAGGTTTAGGGGCAGTGTGTGTGTGTGTGTGTGTGTGTGTGTGTGTGTGTGTGATGGGTGTTTAGGGGCAGGGGTGTGTGTGTGTGTGTGTGTGTGTGTGTGTGTGTGTGTGTGTGTGTGTGTGTGTGTGTGTGTGTGTGTGTGTGTGTGTGTGTGTGTGTGTGTGTGTGTGTGTGTGTGTGTGTGTGTGTGTGTGTGTGTGATGGGTAGGTTTAGGGGCAGTGTAGGGGGATAGAAAATACGGTTTGTATGGTATAAAATGCATTACGCCTATGGAATGTCCCCACATTTCACAAAACAAACGTTGTGTGTGTGTGTGTGTGTGTGTGTGTGTGTGTGTTTGTGTGTGTTTGTGTGTGTTTGTGTGTGTTTGTGTGTGTGTGTGTGTGTGTGTGTGTGTGTGTGTGTGTGTGTGTGTGTGTGTGTGTGTGTGTGTGTGTGTGTGTGTGTGTGTGTGTGCTCATGTGTGTGAGGAGAATTCTGAAACTTATTAGAATCCTGAAGGAGTGTATTAAGCACAGAAACACTCTGTCACACGTCCAACAATTTTTTTGAAATGTTGTCCATGTTTATCATGAGAATCAACTCTTGAACAGTGGAAATAAGGCAAAATGCATGTAATAGCATTAGACCCCACCACCCCCCACCCCCGTTAATAAAAATGCATGTGCTGATGCATTTGAATGCATATTTGAAATGTTTTAATGTTTTATCTAATATTATGTAAATGACTCTTCACAATCATTAATCTTTGTCCTCTTTCTCTTTCCTATTGCATTCATTCTCCCTTTCACCTCCTTACTTTCTCTATCTCTTATTTCATCTATTCCTTTCATTATTTTTAGAAAGGGCTGCTCAGCTACTCGGAGACGGACCTCCGTAAACCCAAGGGCTTTGCTGCATCCCTGTCCTGGAAGAAGAAGAAGAAGAAAAGAGATCTGTCCCAGGGTCTTTCCAGCAATAGTGAAGTCCCTGGGGTCAAAGATCAAATCAGTGAACAGGAAGAATATGACAACCAGGTAGAAGTAGAACAAAACCAGCTTGGTTTTGAGGCAACGATGAGTACAACAACAGAACCGCCCTGTACTTCTTACCAATCCCAGACCGAGAATGTCTTGAGTGACATGTCTAGACCCAATGAGGAGGATGCAGGTTTTATGCCCTCAGATTTGAACAGTACATCAATACCATATATTGACTCTTCACTGTCTGATAGTGATGTTTACCAGACGCCCCCAGATAGCCCAGTCCCAGAGTTCCTCTCATTTGAACACGCTAATACCCAAGCTGCAGATAGATCTTCTCAGTACTCCACCCCTGTGCTGTCCTTCACTTCACAGACCGAATCTGACATCACAGACTCATTCAGTCCTGTTCCTAACATGGAAACTGACGCAAGCACAGCCCATAATACAAGCGCAGATCTGAACCCAAATTATGTTTCTGGTAGGGATGATCATCTTAATTTTGAAGTATCTAAATCAGGAATTATAGCAGATGTTGAGGTCAAAACCGTCACCACAGATATTGCTCAAAAAGAATCATACCTGGAACCTAATAAATCAAAAGATGCACCTGATGCCGTCCACCAGAACTGCATCTCCTCCACCAACCAGAGTTCCACCTCTCCCATCCCCCAAAAGTCTATCTCTTCCATCACCCAAAGTTTTTCCTCTTCCATTTCTGAGAGTTCCCCACTTCATCCCCAAAAGTCTATCTCTTCCATCCCCCAAAGTTCCATTTCTGAGAGTTCCACCACTCCCATCCCACAAAAGTCTATCTCTTCCATCCCCCAAAGTTCCATCCCTTCCATTTCTGAAAGTTCCACCACTTCCATCCCCAAAAGTCTATCTCTTCCATCCCCCAAAGTTCCATTTCTGAGAGTTCCACCACTCCCATCCCCCAAAAGTCTATCTCTTCCATCCCCCAAAGTTCCATTCCTTCCATTTCTGATGTGTGTGTGTGTGTGTGTGTGTGTGTGTGTGTGTGTGTGTGTGTGTGTGTGTGTGTGTGTGTGTGTGTGTGTGTGTGTCCATTTCTGAGAGTTCCACCACTTCCATCCTCCAAAAGTCTATCTCTTCCCTCCCCAAAGTTCCATTCCTTCCATTTCTGAGAGTTCCACCACTTCCATCCCCCACAGTTCCACCTCTACCATCCTTGATTTAATTTCAAATAGTACACTGACCCACAGCTCAAACTCAAAATCTGCCTTTACTCTTGAACGTTCCTCCACTCATCCACCGTCCATTATATCTACGGAGGCCGCACAAACGAGCACTGCACATAACAGAAACAGCAACAGTGATATAATCAACTCTGACCCCTCCACTGCAGATAGCAGCAAATCCATTTCCGCTTCATCCATGCCTGATGTGATGGAGTCTAGCACTGTGTCCTACTCCAGAATTACAGAGAACAGTTTGGATGCTGATACTGATTTAAGCTCAGTAACTCACAGTTTACCCACAATCACCATGCATTCCTCTTCTGATTCAAGTTTTCTGGAAGAAACTCACCCTGTAATTAATTGTGAGACCATTTCAATGGAATCTCATCAAACAGATAATTATTCTTCCTCAACATTTGCCGCTGACTCAGAGAAGCCTGCTGAACCTGTCCTTCTTGAGGACGAGTTGAACATTGCTTTACCTCAATCAGTTGCTTCAAAAACCATCATTAAGTCATCTAAAACGGTCACCTCTGACCTTCCAGGTCCCTCTGACCCCATCAGCCCTGAGCATTCCCAAAAAGGTCTCTCTAACTATATGTCTTATTCAGATGTGGAAACCCTGACTGAAACATCAGCAGAATACCATGTGAGTCTAGATAATGACCAAGCTAAATTGGCCAACTCTTCAGAAATCGCCTCAGATTTTCAAGACAGGTGTGTCTCCAGCACTATGACCTCTGAAACCATACCTGCCATCATAATTCATCCTCCCCCTCACTTAGATGGTTCATACCAGCTGTTCACTCAATTCCCAAAGGAAGAGAGAGACATACAACAGAAAGATTGTGAGGAAGATGTTCAGGAGGCATCCACTCAAAGTTCTGAGTTGATAGGCCAGGATGAAACCACACCAGAGAGTATGACCACTAGAAATGGCCTTCAGATGTCCATCAAGAATAAATATGGACCAGAAGTGGAGGAAGGACATAGAATAGATGCCAATTTTCACTATAAATGTCATGTTACTCCCATTCAGGAACCTGAATCAATTGAGATCATAACCGCTGCAGAGAGTATGACCACTAGAAATCACCCTCATACGTTTGTGAAGGAGAAATACAGGCGAGAAGTTGAGAAACAATGGGACATTTATGATGAACATTATGATGTTTCATTGAATCAAGAAAAGGACACTGAAGCAGAGCAAATCATGGGTGTTTTAACACAAGAACAAACATTACTTCACAAGGTTTCAGAAAAATATGAGGTTGAAGAGTGGAATGACGAATATCAAGTGGTCCAAAGCACAAGAGAAGCATCCGCAACACAGGGCATAATGGAAGCAGAGGTATGTGTGGGCACGGAAGTGTTGACAGGTCAAGCAGAGCAGCAGATCCACCGTCTCGCTCCACTGAAACCAGCCCTACCAGTCAATCAAGAATGTGGCTCTGAAGAATGCACCTCAGCCCCTCCTTTCTCTGAGCGTAAGGTATCACTTGCAGATTCAAGCATGGGAACACACAGTCACCTGGAGATTAGGCTCCGCCCCTTGGCCCCGCACCAGTCCAGCGGAGAGATAGCAATACTGGAGGACACGGCAAAGTGCAAATACCAAACAAGCACTGATAACAGCCACGCTGAGAGGGAGGGACACACCAGCAGTGAAGAGACCGGCGATATAGCCACTTCTCTCTCAAGAACACATGAGAGTGAAAGTCAAGAACACAGCACTGGGAAGATCTGCACCGCACAGACCGCAGAGGAGACCTTCAGACACAGCAAAGACACACACAACACACAGCTGACAGAGGTGGAGAGCGACAGAGATCATATCACTCACGGGAACAGGGTGACAATCAGTGAAAGGGCATCAGAGAAGGAAGACACGGCAGAAGTTAACACTGGCTCTGATCAGCTACTCTCAAGAAGCTTAACACCAGGGGAAAGGTAAGCGCACATCTTCATTTGAATCATGATGCGTGTGCGGATTGAAATATTATGTGTTGATCTAAAAAACTGATGCAGATACTTGCATTTGTGTTTCTATATATATATATATATAAAAAATATATATATATGCTTTTATTTATGCATGGTTTTTGAGAAAATACAAAATGCATATATGAAAGAATTAAAAAATATATAATGCAATTTAACTCTAATATTTTTTTAATGGTTTTTGTATTTTATTCATGAGCTCATTCTGACCATAATCTACCCCTGCAGTGATTCAGATTGCACCTGGATCTCATGATTAGTGTGTTCATTTGATATATTGTGGGAGATATATTGTGTGCGGACACCAGCATCATTATTCCACGTGTTCAGCAACTTTTGTTTACACTCTGGCTTCTGTTTCTCGGCCGGTTTCATTGTTTTTTTGTGGATGATCAACAGAATGCAGATCACGGTGATGTTCCTGTCTGTCAGATGAGTTAAGATGCACTTCTAACCCTTTAGTAAATGAGGTTGAAGTTCTTGTCCCAAGAAAGGACAGGTTTATCAAAGCCTCACCCACTCAGCCTCACGTCTTTCGTTTGGACGGGATGGGCCGCTGGAGGAATGCAAAGCAGTCCAAAGTTTGCTATTGACTCACACTCGATGATACACATTCCTGAAATAGCATGAATGAAGGTGAATGTCAAAACAGCTGAGATCGCCTTCAATGCTTAGTTATGCAAACAAGTGTGACTATCAGGAATGTGGCTGATGGATTTGCATTTTCCACTGGCATTTAGTTTCAGTTGATTAAAGGTATTTGTAATACATTAAGCCTCTATGTGGTAACTGTTAGTTCATCAAGATCTGAGAGGATCACGGGAATTCGACACAGTTGATTTCTGTCTGGTGTTATTCATCAGCCTCTGTTCCTGTGAATGTGATCCGTCTTTCATACACCTGTCACATCCATAATGTCAAACATTCGGAAGCTTAGCTGCATTTAGCAGAAGAGTTTACAGGCAGGAACAGCATCAGGAATGTGCTTCTATGCCAATGTGCTCAATCCTGCTGTCGTTCAGTGAGCGAGGTCTGGTACGACTGTAGAGATGCAGGTGACTTTACCCTTTAACACAGCCCATCGTTCCCATGTGCCCTTGATATATCAGTGCTGTCTCAGATACACATCTGGCATGAACAGAATGTGAACGTTTGTGCCTGGAACTGTAAATGTGCTATATAAAATGTGAGATTTATCCAAAAATATATGTATTTGGATGGAGGATAGATGCCCATGTCTCACTTTGACCTTGTTTAAATTTCTTGACTTCCTTATACAGGCAATGTTAATAAAATAACAATGTTAAGCCGGGAAAACCTCACATAATCCCTGTAATTACTATAGTAAACTGTCAAGAATGCACAGTCGAGTGACTGTCAGGGATCTGGAGGGCAAAACATCTGTAGAACATCTGTTCTGAAAAGCAGAGAAACAAAAATATGTGAACGAAATCCATGTTTTGGGCTCTTGTGATCCATATTCAGCTCCTGCTGCAGTGTTCAATCTCTAAAGCAGGACGCTGGAAAACGCTTGAAGTGAAACACTAAAGCAGTGATATTAAAAGAGGAAATTCATGCTATATACCCACGGAGGGGATGTTCTCGCAACCTTTTTTTTTTCACCTTGGAAACACTTTAAGGTCCAGATTTACTAAACAGGGCAAATTAGCCTGAGAGCACAATCCCATAAAAGTGCAGATGGGAATGAGCAGTTCTGTGTGTTATCCACTGATGACACACACATTAATGATCACAGACGCAGCCGGATCATCTCCGTAATCACCAGCGCAATCTACCAGTTAGCGTCTGGTTTGAGAGATGTTTTTGGGTGGTAAATAATGTTCCAAACACCAGTAAACTGACGAGTGCAAACCTTAGTAAATCACCTCGCATCATTCATTTAAATACTGTCCTCCCATAAATACTGCGTCTGAAAGGGAAACTCCTACAAATGCATAAGCAATAAGATCATCTGCAAAAATAACCCTGTCCACGCCTTTATAGCTCTCATTTATCACTGCGTGGGGTTTTTAACGCCAAAAGAGGCTTTGCGCTGGCACGTGCTGTTGGTAATCGGCTCTACGACATGCACTAAAACAGTGATATTAAAAGAGGAAATTCATGCTATATACCCACAGAGGAGTTGCTCTCGCGACCTAGCGCAATGTTTCATAAACATTCTCTAAAGGTGATACAAATCCAGACGCTTTATGGGATATTAGGGACTTTCCTAACACGTCCTCTTTGGTTTTGAGAAGCAGCTTTTGTGCAATCCTTGTGTTTTACTGACCCATCCCAGTGTACACACATCCACACACACACACACACAGGTTCTGAAAGCATTCAGTAAACATGATGGAAGAACCTAAACAGGACCAAATTACATTCTAGGTTGGTCCTAAAGGTCCTGTCAACGTGAAGGGAATGTAGTGTAGAGACCTAGAGGGAACGTCCTATAGGAATGATCCCATAAACATTCCCAGAACGTCCTGAATGTTCCCTAAAGATCCACCAAATAACGTCCCCCAACTCTTTAAAGAACTCCACATCCTGACCGTCTCTAATAATTCTGGGAACATCACATTTCTGAGCAGATGAGCTCAGAATATGAATATTGTATGGTTGTGTCCTCTTTATAATGTATAATTTATTAATGTATAATAATGTATACACTTTATACTGTAAATATATCATAAATGTATTATTAGTAGTAATATGCACTGCTGAGGACTTCATTTGGACAATTTTAAAGGAGATTTTCTCAATATTCAGATTTTTGGCACCCTCACTTTCCAGATTCTCACATAGTTGTATCTCGACCAAATATTGTCCTATCAAATCACACATCAATGGAAAGATTATATAAAAAATGTACCCTTATGACTGGTTTTGTGGTCCACTGTCACATGGAAAATTATTCTTGTATGTGCAATTTTTTATGTCTTTCAAGAAACGTAAATGAAATGACTTTAAATTCATATTAATGGAACTGGGTGTTCTTACTCGTGTTCATTTTGTGAAAGAGAGCTGACACATTGTTTCATTTTTAATGAATAATCAGTTATCTAATATGATAATTATAATTAACAGTATTCATTTTAATATGCATTCGGTCACTGATAGATGTAAAGTGTAAAGGGGAAGTTTTACATGCAATCTGGAACGCTGACCTTTGACTTGATGGGGAACCACTCACTCTTGATGAGCTTCACTGGCTCCTCCGTTCACTCGGCTCTCACACACTCATGTAAACGTGCTCAAAATGCTCGTCAGGGGCCAGTCAGTAATTACAGGAGAATAAGCTACACCTTAACTGACAGACACCGCTCCAGACGCGTCACATTCTCTAGCACGTGTAGGACTGAGACCGAACGCGTCTGAACTGCAGGAGTAGCTCCGCTGGTGTTTGGGCAATACGGCTTCGTTTCAAGTTGTCCTGAGATCTGAAGAGATCTGAGCCACAACAATACTCACTAATATGTCGACCTAGAATGTTCTCCACAAGTTTGTGAGTGTGTGTTTCTAAGAATTGTTCATTAAAAGCCATTGATTATAAAAAAAGGCAACTCCTATTTTTTTGCATTGGCTTTTTTGAGTTTTACTTACTTCCAAAAGTTGAGACAACTATTGTTAATTCAGATACATTGGAAAAATCAATTGGACAAACACAGGGTTCCCACGGGTCCTTGAAATCCTTGAAAGTTTGTGATTGTGAAAAATAAAGTCTAGGCCATTGAAAGTTTGTGAAAATAAACACACACAGACACAGGTCCTTGAAAGTGCTTGAATTCATTTTGTGCACAAAGTTTTCTGGAAAAAGATTCCATATTATTCCCTCCGGTCCGCTAATGTGTTATTTCTCCAACACTTCGTCATACTATCCTGCTTGAGTTACGTTAGTTATGCTAATTTACGCATTACGTTAAGTGTGCCGTTCCCATGATGATAGTACAGTAACGTTTCACAGACACAACGTGAAACATTGCAAAAATAGGCTTTTTTATATTATTTATTGTTTAATATTGGCTATCCATTCATGGCCTTATGGTAATGTCCCATATTGGAATTATAATGTATTTGATCTGTTGCCCAAATATTAATATTAATGTAATGTTGAATTGCTTTGCTTGTTAGGATAATGTAAACCCATGAGGCAAGAAAAACTCATATTCATAACTCTTAAAACTCTTTTCAATCAAATGCATGCAAAAGTGAATATTTTATAATACACTATAGGATGTATATTCTTCAGCTTTAAGCAAAACAGAAATCCAACTAATAGAATAGCAGATCTTGTCATATGGCCAAAAATAAATGCAGACAAAAATGCTTTAGTTGTGTTCGACACATGAAAACTGTAACACCGTCTCTCACAAGGAAACACTCTCGCTTGAGAGTAACCACATTTTTCAAATAATTTTCCAATAAATCTAATTATTAAACTAAATTAACCATATCAACTAAATTACTGATTTAATTACTGATCTAAAGCCCACATTGTCACTGAATGATAGTTGAAATATATTCTGTTGCATTATTTTTCTGTTAAACACTGTGAATCTGCATTGTTAAAAGCGCTATATAAATAAAGCTGACTTGACTTGAGTGTGTCCCACATGAAGTCCTTGAGTTCGAGGGAACTGGACCTGGAAAGTCCTTGAAAGGCCTTACATTTGAAGGTAACCAAAGTGTGGGAACCCTGCAAACAGTAAATCAGCTCAGGAGCCGAAGATGGGACGCAGCTTCCCCACCAGGGGGCGTGATTTACTGCAGATCCAGACTAACCAGTTCTGCCAGTTGATATAACTCGATACCTCTCCCATTAAACGTCTCAGGGCGAAATGACATGTAGCACACTTTCCTCTGTCCTCACAGTTACATGGTATGAAGTGACACTTTATCTGTATGTTTTAGTGCATATGATCCCAAAACATGTGTTAAGGTGTGTGGAAACTATTAGTTATTATGTATTTGATGCATGTATATTTCTGCTGAGTGTTTCAGTTTTCAGTCTGAGCTGAATGAGTGTAAATCTCAACTCAGACGAAGTAGATTTTATGATAATATGCATTACTGCAAATATGATGAAAACATTATATTGGCCTGTATTGATGGTGTTATATTCACTGTTATTGTTGCATGCTTAATGCTGGAAAGTCCTTACACAACTTCTGTCTGTTCCTTTCGTATCTTATCCATCATCTCTGCACTATTGTATGGTGAGATTGAAGCTTTTAAAGCTGTGATTCATCTTAAAGTGCCCTTTTAACACATAATTTCTTCAGGAACTCTCCTACTCACATCCCACATTTAGCCTATACCCTTCATTATCTGTCATCTACGTTCTCATAAATGCTGTTGTGTTGAGTGATTTTCTTATGCTTCAAATATTAATGCATTCAGAAAGTCACAAACCCAACAGGCCTTAAATTCATTTCATCGAGAGATGTTTATACATCACAAACCTCAAGTGTATTCTGTGACACAGCAGCTTTAAATTAATCTAATTGTGTTTTGATGATGATTTAAGGATTAATGCTTCTCTTCTTCTTCACTCTCATCCCTTTGTTCTAGGTTCTTTCATGCATCCTCTGTTCTCAGTACAGTGATCGAGGAGTCCGAGACAGAAGCAGAAACTGATACAGACATGAACTCTAGTGTTGCGGTGTTCAGTACGAAGCTCAGTCGACCGTCCTCCGCTCGAGAGGGCCGAGAGGACGCCATGGTGGTGCACAAAGTGTCCCTGGTCAGCACTGACAAACAGGACCGCTTTAAGGACTTCGAAAGTCCATTGGACGGCTTTAGGCGGAGAGATCAAGCGGAGCCGAGCAGAGCCAGTCCTGAGCTTGAGAGGAGGTGGAAGAGTCTCCATTCCCAGTCTGAAGAACACCAGCCCAGCTCAGACTTCACAGAGAGCACATACCGGCGCTCCTCTCTGTCCCCCAGCTATGAAAAAGGAGTCTACACGTCTCATTTTCACTCTGCCGAGACCCAGCCCACTGCTGTCTCCTCAGAGACCGACGGCAGCCTTGGCAACACTAACTGGAAAGTTTTGGAGAGCGAAGTTCATGGGAGTAGTGAGAGTTACACCGGTGGGAGGAGCAGGGTGGAGCTTAGTTTACCTGAAGCGAGAGAGGGAGAGCAGGTGATAAGACAAACAGCCTTTGACTCACAGGCACAGTTTGATTCCCGCTTGATGATTGTGGAGACGGATGACTTCTCCTCTGATGTTTTCCAAGCTACGCGGGTGGAGCTGATTCCCTCACCCACCGGCCTTGAGCCTGACGCTCTTTCTCCCTTGTCCTTTTCAGAAATGGATAACTTTGTCGATACTCTCAAGAGCATGGAGCGACCGGTCCGGCAAAGGCTTCAACGCACCCCATCCAACACTCCCTTCTCTTCACTGCCACCTATCGAAGAGGATGCACCAATCTCACCCCGTACTCCTCTCTCGCCTCTTACTCCAGCCTCACCTGTCTATGAGCCGAAGACGATCCCGAATGGACTTTCCAGTTTGCCTGTAGACATCGGCCTTCACTGGAGTTCCCCCAAAGACATGCGCTCTCCTTTGACCATGATGAAGGAGCAGCAGTTTGCAGAGTCGCCCAATCGAGGGTTATCCCTTCCGCTGAGAGCGTCGGCTCTTAACAGCATCGTGATGCGCCGGGGCTCCCTCAATGACCTGGCTAGTCCCGAAGAGACTCCTGCAAAGGGATTGCTCAATGGAGGCAGCTCATCACGTCTGGAGAACAGCTTCTTCTTCCAGCCGACTGAGAACGGCAAGGCCTCGAACCGCTCCATCTTCCGCGCCGCCTCTCTCCCAGAGATCAGCCCCAGTCAAGACCGAATGAGCTCCTCCGCCAAGGGATCTGACGTCTCGCTGGGTCCCCGCTTCGAGCGTTTCTCGTACCTCACATCTCCGTCGAATTCCCTCAGCGGGCTCGCCGACACCTCTCGGATAAGCGTGGCTCCTCCGGTCCAGCACAGCTCGCAGGAGACCTCCAGCTTCGACCACAAGTCCACTTTGGAACTTTACCGGTCTCTGCCCTCCGAGACGCTCCTCCAGAACTCTCTCCCGCGCAGCAGCAGCCTTGATGGAGGTTTCCTACTCAACGAGGGCTTCCAAAAGCCAGAACCAGAGCGGAACGTGGCCCTCAAGTACAGAGCCTTCCCAGATGCATATGTGAGTATTGCTTTGAATGCATAAGCTGCACTTCAAGAGTTTATCGCTCTGAGAATGAGGGCATGGAATCAATGAGAGTGTTGTTTTCATATTATGCCACTGCTCTGTTTCTCCCAGTCCTAGCTCTTACTGTAACCTGATATTGAGCCACTCACAACAAGCGTTCTGTAACGTAGTATGCAGACCTCAAACGTCTGATGTGTTAGGATTGTTTAGGTTTAGGACAGTGTGCTTTAGAGCTTTTTTCCAACCCCTGCTACATTGGAAAACCTGGCTGTAATTTCATGAGAGTTGGAATGAGACTCTCCACGAGTAAACCTCAGTGAACGAAAGCCTAGAACGGCTGTAATGTCACCTCAGCGAGAAGGGTTTACAAAAGAGATATATTACCTCAGTGCTCATGCAATATTCACATTTCCTCTTGTCCTCCATAACAGACAGAGCTCTTTAATGCTGCTTCTCCACTGTACAGAGCCTAATGAGTTTGCACATCTGAACCGAAAGCAACCTTATGTGGAGATACTGGTAGTCAAGCTCACATTCATCCCGAGGCATTGCTCAGATAATCATTATCCGCACAAAATCATTTTTGAGCGCTTGAGTGACTTTTTAGGCTTTAAATGCCTCACAAGTTTGATCACGCATGGGAGAGTCAGCGAGAGTTTGTTCCTCAGGGATATGACTTTATGATTGAGATTTGTCAGGCAAATGTCCGTCACTAGGGAATGACTTCTGTTATCACACGTCCACTGTCAAACACACTGTCGTTCACATCATCCTGCTCTCCTCGCTGTTGACATACAGGTTAATGATGTCGAGTTATCAGACAACTCAACCCACATCAAAACCTTGCATTAAAATGTGATATGCAAAAATCCTTTGACAGGTGCAGTTCAGGTTTCAGAGACGGGTTTCCTGTAACTATGCATAAAACGTTCTTATTGAAGTTATATATTTTTATAATACAAAAAAAAAAACAAATATTGATCTGAATAATTTCCAGTTGAATGCATGATAATGCACGACTCGCTTGTTTTCCCATTGGAAAGCCGCTGTGGTCCGGAGTGTGTCAGATCCACAGGCAGGGACGGAGGGAGAGGCTGATGGAATGTGACGCTGTTCGTTATCTTAATGTTCACTTTAACTGCTCTAATTAGCTCTGATCATTTTCCTAGACATGCTATGTGTCGAGTCCTGCTCAGACACACCCTGTTCTCAGGTTGGCTGTGGCGTTCTGTTGTTTTTGCCTGTTGGAACAGACCTGGGGAAGACGATGTGCTTCACACATGTCAGTTCACACAGTTCAGAGATGCTTTTCCCACTGTAGTATTAAACTGTGTGCATATACGTGAGAGATTGAAGGGGCTCATACGGCTTACATTTAAATCCAAGGCAGTATGATTTCAATATTTTGCATAAAGGCTCCCTAAAAGGTTGATTTTTATGTGTAGTTAGCCTATACCAACCCATAACCAAATGTAGGTAGATATTTTAATAGATATTTTAGTATTTTCCTTTTTATATATAGATAGACAGACAGATAGATGTCTGTTTGATCGGACCACACGGGCCAGCCTTCGCTCCACACGTGCATCAATGAGCCTGGGCCGCCCATGACCCTGTGGCCGGTTCTCCACTGTTCCTTCCTTGGAGCACTTTTGATAGATCCTGACCACTGCAGACCGGGAACACCCCACAAGAGCTGCAGTTTTGGAGATGCTCTGACCCAGTCGTCTAGCCATCACAATCTGGCCCTTGTCAAACTCGCTCAAATCCTTACGCTTGCCCATTTTTCCTGCTTCTAACACATCAACTCTGAGGACAAAATGTTCACTTGCTGCCTAATATATCCCACCCACTATCAGGTGATGAAGAGATCATCAGTGCTACTCACTTCAGATTTCTCAATTATCAGACATGTTTTTAATAGATTTAGTTTTAAAGTTATGAGAATAGCTATATGTTATACAGTTTAACCTTTAACCTTTTCTCATTCATGCTCTGATGGGAATGTTAAACCACTATAGCGCTTTTCCAGAACGCAGGATTCAACTTGCCACTGACATTTACATCTCAGCTAATTAACAGATTTAGAAAAGGTCACCGAAACTGGCTCCTTCTGTTTCCATCTTCAAATCTTCTTTAAAGACTTTTTTGTTTTCTACTGCTTTTGATGCTCATTGACTCTGTTACGATTAGTTTTTTTTTGTGTTTTTTCAGTTGTTGCTTTTGTTTTGTACTGCTCTCCATTTTATTCTGTTTGTACAGCCTTGGTTGTTTTTAAATGTGCTTTATAAATAAATATTGTATTGTATTGTATTGAAACTTGATTATCAGGATTATTCTTATGTCCTGCTGTGATATTGATATTGTGATATTTTTTTTAAATAAATTTCTTTAGTATTTTCATTTTTAGATTAGATGATAGATAGATATTATATTTATTCAGTATTTTATTTTTTTCATATATATATATTTTATATCATTTCTTTAGTATTTTAAATTTTCTTTTTATTATTTTTTTCATATATATATAATATTGTTTTAGATGGATCATAGATTTTTTTTGTATTTATGTAGGTTTATAGATATGTAATTTTTGTTTTTTATTTTTTTAGATTGATAGATTTTTTTTTTTCTAGTATACATTTTTTAGATGGATATTTATTGTGCTGCAATGTAAACTTCTTTTAGTTTATTGCCAAATATTGTTTTTAATAGTTTTAGTTTTAAAGTTATTAGAATAACTATATGTTATACAGTTTAACCTTTAACCTTTTCTCATTCATGCTCTGATGGGAATGTTAAACCACTATAGCGCTTTTCCAGAACGCAGGATTCAACTTGCCACTGACATTTACATCTCAGCTAATTAACAGATTTAGAAAAGGTCACCGAAACTTGATTATCAGGATTATTCTTATGTCCTGCTGTGACATTTGTTTAAATACATTTCGTTAGTCATTTCATTTTTGGATGGATGGATGCATGGATGGATGGATGGATGGATGGGTGGGTGGGTGGGTGGGTGGATGGATGGATGGATTAGATGGATAGATGGATGGGTAGGTGGGTAGGTAGGTAGGTAGGTAGGTAGGTTAGGTAGATAGATAGATAGATAGATAGATAGATAGATAGATAGATAGATAGATAGATAGATAGATAGATAGATAGATAGATAGATAGATAGATAGATAGATAGATAGATAGATAGATAGATAGATAGATAGATGGGTAGGTGGGTAGGTGGGTAGGTGGGTGGATGGATGGATGGATGGATGGATGGATGGATGGATGGATGGATGGATAGATAGATAGATAGATAGATAGATAGATAGATAGATAGATAGATAGATAGATAGATAGATAGATAGATAGATAGATAGATAGATAGATAGATTTATAGAGGTGGTGTATAGCGTCTGCATTAGCTCCTGTGTTTAACTTGTCATTTAGAGCGTCCCCATATGCAAACAGAGGGATTTGGCTTGGACTCTGTGTAATGTTGTCTCTCTTCTAACCTTGCCATGCCTCAATGCAAGAGCAAAGACATGTCGCTCAGCAGGGAAGGGCTTTCATTCATCACCTCCTACACACATTCAAACCAACAATCACATCCTGACATGTAATGCAGAAACTCCACTGCACCGGTTGAGCTGTCCGCTGCATCTCCATCTCAAACCCAGCAGTTGGTGTTCACTGTTCACAGCAGATCTGAGGTGTTGTGTTTCTGAGAGTTTCCCTCATGAGGAGCTCGACGTTCAGTGAGTGTTTGAGGAGAGTCTGATGACAGTAAAGCCTCTCACGTCTTCCTGTGTGTGATTTTCAGAGCTGGAGTCATGAAGTATTGTGTAAAGCACATTTTCTTCTATCGTCAAAGGTTAGGTAGGAATGTAGTGTTTTCTTAAACTACCAAAGGTGATCTGTTTGTATGCTATTGTCCCCAAACTGTTCCCACAAAGTTGGGAGCATGAAATTGTCCAAAATGTCTTGGTATGCTGAAGCATTTAGACTTGGGTGTCCAATCCTGCTCCTGGAGAGATACTGTCCTGCAGATTTTAGCTCCAACCCCAATTAAACACACCTGAAAACAGCTAATCAAGGTCTTATTAGGCATACTAGAGACTTCCAGCAGGTGTGCTGAGGCAAGCTGGAGCTAAACTCTGCAGGTCAGCGGCCCTCCAGGACCGAGTTTGGACACCTCTGCATTAAGAGTTCCTTTCACTGGAACTAAGGGCCCAACCCCTGAAAAACAACCCCACCCCATAATCCCCCCTCCACCAAACTTTACACTTGGCACAATGCAGTCAGGCAAGTCCCGTTCCTCTGGCAACCGCCAAACCCAGACTCGTCCATGGGATGGTCAGACAGAGAAGCGTGATTGGTCACTCAGAGAACACGTCTCACTGCTCTAGAGTCCAGTGGTGGCGTGCTTTACCCCACTGCATCCCACGCTTTGCATTGCTCTTGGTGATGTAAGGCTTGGATGAGCTGCTCGGCCATGGAAACCCATTCCATGAAGCTCTCTCCGCACTGTTCTTGAGCTCATCTGAAGGCCACAGGAGTTTGGAGGTCTGGGCGATTGACTCTGCAGAAAGTTGGTGACTTCTGCTGTGACCCTCAGCATGCGCTGACCCCGCTCTGGGATTGAGTTGCTGTTGTTCCCAATCGCTTCCTCTTTGTTATAATCCCACTAACAGTTGAGCGTGGAATATTTAGTAGTGAGGAAATGTCAGGAATGGCCTAATTGCACAGGTGGCAACCTATCCCGGTCCCACGCTTGAGTTCACTGAGCTCCTGAGAGCGAGCCATTCTCTCACAAATGTGTGTAGAAGCGTCTGCATGCCTAGTGCTTGATTTATACACCTGTGGCCATGAAGGGATTGAACACCTGAACTCTGGGATCTGGAGGAGCGGCCCAATACTCTTGGCAATATAGTGTATCTTGATTTAAGAATGTTTAGATATAAGACTTTTTAGAAAAAATAAAACTTTTTGCAGTGTGTTGAATTCATGTTCATGTGTTTCATCTCATTTCAAATATTTATTTTCTTTTCTTAGCTCACAAAAGAGAAGGAGCACGGCAAACTCAACCCTCGACCTGGAAAGGTGAGAAACTCCACACAAGTGTCTCTTCTTCTGTCATGAATGTTGTATTAATTCCTGATCATCTGATCGTTATATTAGACAGAAATGACAGAATGTTCCCTGAGCTCGCGAGGAAAGCCTGAGGCTGGAGAGAGAGAGAGAGAGAGAGAGAGAGAGAGACAGAGAGAGAGAGAGAGAGAGAGAGAGAGAGAGCTGCTCATGTTTGGACAGAAGTCAAATGTATATAATGGATTATAAATTAATTGCTAGGCCTATGTTGACACCTGCACCAAGTATGTTTTATATTTAGAAGTTGGAGAATCTGAAGTTTTGAGATTTTAAATCTCATAGTTCTTCTTTTTTGCTCTCTGGTGGGAACATTAAACCACTATAGCGCTTCTCCAGGACGCAGGATTCAACTTGCCACTGACATTTACATCTGTTTAATATATTTGACGAGCATTCATGTCTATTGAATAAGTTTTGGTTGGCATTCCTGTGTCCTTCATCAGCAGCAAAGTAAGAGATTTAGAAAAGGTCACCGAAACTGGATTATCAAGCCTATTCTTATTTCCTTCTGTGGCATTGACTGCATTAGCCATCCGTGTAATATTGCAGCCTTGAGGATCTGAGACAATAAAAGTGCCTTTTCCAAAGTAGGACAGAGTGAAGAGACTTGATTCCCCATCAGCGTCTCGTCCAGCGCTGGCGGCCCCTAATGTTCAGATGAGGGAATATTAAACAATGCAGCCTTTGTGGAAAACAGTGGTGAGACTCTTAGCTGTTTTTTCTTTCTTTCTATCAGATGTTAATCTATGACAAGCCTGGAATGAGCGGCGAGAGGATTGAAGTGCGCGGCGATGTTGTGGACGCCACACCGTGGGAGTTTACAGACACAATCTCAGTGCGAGTGATCAGAGGAGGGTGAGAGAGTCTCTTCTGTTCATTATCTGATCATAACTCCAGTATCAGTGTAATATTCCTCAGTGTAGATCAGCTGTTCTCTGTGTGAATATATAGTGCTTCTGTTCATTATCTGATCATAACTCCAGTATCAGTGTAATATTCCTCAGTGTAGATCAGCTGTTCTCTGTGTGAATATATAGTGCTTCTGTTCATTATCTGATCATAACTCCAGTATCAGTGTAATATTCCTCCAGTGTAGATCAGCTGTTCTCTGTGTGAATATATAGTGCTTCTGTTCATTATCTGATCATAACTCCAGTATCAGTGTAATATTCCTCCAGTGTAGATCAGCTGTTCTCTGTGTGAATATATAGTGCTTCTGTTCATTATCTGATCATAACTCCAGTATCAGTGTAATATTCCTCCAGTGTAGATCAGCTGTTCTCTGTGTGAATATATAGAGCTTCTGTTCATTATCTGATCATAACTCCAGTATCAGTGTAATATTCCTCAGTGTAGATCAGCTGTTCTCTGTGTGAATATATAGTGCTTCTGTTCATTATCTGATCATAACTCCAGTATCAGTGTAATATTCCTCCAGTGTAGATCAGCTGTTCTCTGTGTGAATATATAGTGCTTCTGTTCATTATCTGATCATAACTCCAGTATCAGTGTAATATTCCTCCAGTGTAGATCAGCTGTTCTCTGTGTGAATATATAGCGCTTCTGTTCATTATCTGATCATAACTCCAGTATCAGTGTAATATTCCTCAGTGTAGATCAGCTGTTCTCTGTGTGAATATATAGTGCTTCTGTTCATTATCTGATCATAACTCCAGTATCAGTGTAATATTCCTCCAGTGTAGATCAGCTGTTCTCTGTGTGAATATATAGTGCTTCTGTTCATTATCTGATCATAACTCCAGTATCAGTGTAATATTCCTCCAGTGTAGATCAGCTGTTCTCTGTGTGAATATATAGTGCTTCTGTTCATTATCTGATCATAACTCCAGTATCAGTGTAATATTCCTCCAGTGTAGATCAGCTGTTCTCTGTGTGAATATATAGTGCTTCTGTTCATTATCTGATCATAACTCCAGTATCAGTGTAATATTCCTCCAGTGTAGATCAGCTGTTCTCTGTGTGAATATATAGTGCTTCTGTTCATTATCTGATCATAACTCCAGTATCAGTGTAATATTCCTCCAGTGTAGATCAGCTGTTCTCTGTGTGAATATATAGTGCTTCTGCTCATTATCTGATCATAACTCCAGTATCAGTGTAATATTCCTCCAGTGTAGATCAGCTGTTCTCTGTGTGAATATATAGTGCTTCTGTTCATTATCTGATCATAACTCCAGTATCAGTGTAATATTCCTCCAGTGTAGATCAGCTGTTCTCTGTGTGAATATATAGCGCTTCTGTTCATTATCTGATCATAACTCCAGTATCAGTGTAATATTCCTCCAGTGTAGATCAGCTGTTCTCTGTGTGAATATATAGTGCTTCTGTTCATTATCTGATCATAACTCCAGTATCAGTGTAATATTCCTCCAGTGTAGATCAGCTGTTCTCTGTGTGAATATATAGTGCTTCTGTTCATTATCTGATCATAACTCCAGTATCAGTGTAATATTCCTCAGTGTAGATCAGCTGTTCTCTGTGTGAATATATAGTGCTTCTGTTCATTATCTGATCATAACTCCAGTATCAGTGTAATATTCCTCCAGTGTAGATCAGCTGTTCTCTGTGTAGAATATATAGTGCTTCTGTTCATTATCTGATCATAACTCCAGTATCAGTGTAATATTCCTCAGTGTAGATCAGCTGTTCTCTGTGTGAATATATAGCTTCTGTTCATTATCTGATCATAACTCCAGTATCAGTGTAATATTCCTCCAGTGTAGATCAGCTGTTCTCTGTGTGAATATATAGTGCTTCTGTTCATTATCTGATCATAACTCCAGTATCAGTGTAATATTCCTCCAGTGTAGATCAGCTGTTCTCTGTGTGAATATATAGTGCTTCTGTTCATTATCTGATCATAACTCCAGTATCAGTGTAATATTCCTCCAGTGTAGATCAGCTGTTCTCTGTGTGAATATATAGTGCTTCTGTTCATTATCTGATCATAACTCCAGTATCAGTGTAATATTCCTCCAGTGTAGATCAGCTGTTCTCTGTGAATATATAGCGCTTCTGTTCATTATCTGATCATAACTCCAGTATCAGTGTAATATTCCTCCAGTGTAGATCAGCTGTTCTCTGTGTGAATATATAGCTTCTGTTCATTATCTGATCATAACTCCAGTATCAGTGTAATATTCCTCCAGTGTAGATCAGCTGTTCTCTGTGTGAATATATAGTGCTTCTGTTCATTATCTGATCATAACTCCAGTATCAGTGTAATATTCCTCCAGTGTAGATCAGCTGTTCTCTGTGTGAATATATAGTGCTTCTGTTCATTATCTGATCATAACTCCAGTATCAGTGTAATATTCCTCCAGTGTAGATCAGCTGTTCTCTGTGTGAATATATAGTGCTTCTGTTCATTATCTGATCATAACTCCAGTATCAGTGTAATATTCCTCCAGTGTAGATCAGCTGTTCTCTGTGTGAATATATAGCGCTTCTGTTCATTATCTGATCATAACTCCAGTATCAGTGTAATATTCCTCCAGTGTAGATCAGCTGTTCTCTGTGTGAATATATAGTGCTTCTGTTCATTATCTGATCATAACTCCAGTATCAGTGTAATATTCCTCCAGTGTAGATCAGCTGTTCTCTGTGTGAATATATAGTGCTTCTGTTCATTATCTGATCATAACTCCAGTATCAGTGTAATATTCCCAGTGTAGATCAGCTGTTCTCTGTGTGAATATATAGTGCTTCTGTTCATTATCTGATCATAACTCCAGTATCAGTGTAATATTCCTCCAGTGTAGATCAGCTGTTCTCTGTGTGAATATATAGTGCTTCTGTTCATTATCTGATCATAACTCCAGTATCAGTGTAATATTCCTCCAGTGTAGATCAGCTGTTCTCTGTGTGAATATATAGCGCTTCTGTTCATTATCTGATCATAACTCCAGTATCAGTGTAATATTCCTCCAGTGTAGATCAGCTGTTCTCTGTGTGAATATATAGTGCTTCTGTTCATTATCTGATCATAACTCCAGTATCAGTGTAATATTCCTCAGTGTAGATCAGCTGTTCTCTGTGTGAATATATAGTGCTTCTGTTCATTATCTGATCATAACTCCAGTATCAGTGTAATATTCCTCCAGTGTAGATCAGCTGTTCTCTGTGTGAATATATAGCTTCTGTTCATTATCTGATCATAACTCCAGTATCAGTGTAATATTCCTCCAGTGTAGATCAGCTGTTCTCTGTGTGAATATATAGTGCTTCTGTTCATTATCTGATCATAACTCCAGTATCAGTGTAATATTCCTCCAGTGTAGATCAGCTGTTCTCTGTGTGAATATATAGTGCTTCTGTTCATTATCTGATCATAACTCCAGTATCAGTGTAATATTCCCAGTGTAGATCAGCTGTTCTCTGTGTGAATATATAGTGCTTCTGTTCATTATCTGATCATAACTCCAGTATCTGTGTAATATTCCTCCAGTGTGGATCAGCTGTTCTCTGTGTGAATATATAGTGCTTCTGTTCATTATCTGATCATAACTCCAGTATCAGTGTAATATTCCTCCAGTGTAGATCAGCTGTTCTCTGTGTGAAAATATAGCGCTTCTGTTCATTATCTGATCATAACTCAAGTATCAGTGTAATATTCCTCCAGTGTAGATCAGCTGTTCTCTGTGTGAATATATAGTGCTTCTGTTCATTATCTGATCATAACTCCAGTATCAGTGTAATATTCCTCCAGTGTAGATCAGCTGTTCTCTGTGTGAATATATAGTGCTTCTGTTCATTATCTGATCATAACTCCAGTATCAGTGTAATATTCCTCCAGTGTAGATCAGCTGTTCTCTGTGTGAATATATAGTGCTTCTGTTCATTATCTGATCATAACTCCAGTATCAGTGTAATATTCCTCCAGTGTAGATCAGCTGTTCTCTGTGTGAATATATAGTGCTTCTGTTCATTATCTGATCATAACTCCAGTATCAGTGTAATATTCCTCCAGTGTAGATCAGCTGTTCTCTGTGTGAATATATAGTGCTTCTGCTCATTATCTGATCATAACTCCAGTATCAGTGTAATATTCCTCCAGTGTAGATCAGCTGTTCTCTGTGTGAATATATAGTGCTTCTGTTCATTATCTGATCATAACTCCAGTATCAGTGTAATATTCCTCCAGTGTAGATCAGCTGTTCTCTGTGTGAATATATAGTGCTTCTGTTCATTATCTGATCATAACTCCAGTATCAGTGTAATATTCCTCCAGTGTAGATCAGCTGTTCTCTGTGTGAATATATAGTGCTTCTGTTCATTATCTGATCATAACTCCAGTATCAGTGTAATATTCCTCAGTGTAGATCAGCTGTTCTCTGTGTGAATATATAGTGCTTCTGCTCATTATCTGATCATAACTCCAGTATCAGTGTAATATTCCTCCAGTGTAGATCAGCTGTTCTCTGTGTGAATATATAGTGCTTCTGCTCATTATCTGATCATAACTCCAGTATCAGTGTAATATTCCTCCAGTGTAGATCAGCTGTTCTCTGTGTGAATATATAGTGCTTCTGTTCATTATCTGATCATAACTCCAGTATCAGTGTAATATTCCTCCAGTGTAGATCAGCTGTTCTCTGTGTGAATATATAGTGCTTCTGTTCATTATCTGATCATAACTCCAGTATCAGTGTAATATTCCTCCAGTGTAGATCAGCTGTTCTCTGTGTGAATATATAGTGCTTCTGTTCATTATCTGATCATAACTCCAGTATCAGTGTAATATTCCTCAGTGTAGATCAGCTGTTCTCTGTGTGAATATATAGCGCTTCTGTTCATTATCTGATCATAACTCCAGTATCAGTGTAATATTCCTCCAGTGTAGATCAGCTGTTCTCTGTGTGAATATATAGCGCTTCTGTTCATTATCTGATCATAACTCCAGTATCAGTGTAATATTCCTCCAGTGTAGATCAGCTGTTCTCTGTGTGAATATATAGTGCTTCTGTTCATTATCTGATCATAACTCCAGTATCAGTGTAATATTCCTCAGTGTAGATCAGCTGTTCTCTGTGTGAATATATAGTGCTTCTGCTCATTATCTGATCATAACTCCAGTATCAGTGTAATATTCCTCCAGTGTAGATCAGCTGTTCTCTGTGTGAATATATAGTGCTTCTGTTCATTATCTGATCATAACTCCAGTATCAGTGTAATATTCCTCCAGTGTAGATCAGCTGTTCTCTGTGTGAATATATAGTGCAGTGTGATTTATTCCTGTGATTAAAGCTGAATTTATCATCATTACTCCAGTCTTCAGTGTCTCATGATCCTTCATTAATCATTCTCATATGAGGATCTGATGATCAACACACAGTTTATTATCAGTGTTGAGTTCATATATCTGTGGAAACTGAGATATTTTATTTTTCTTTGATAAATGGAACGTTCAAACGAACAACATTTATTTGAAATATATTGTAACATTATAAATGTTTTTAAAAAAAATTTTTAAATCTTACTTACCTAATTTATGTATATATATATATATATATATATATATATATATATATATATATATATATATATATATATATATATATATATATATATATATATATATACATAAATTATTTAATTAATAAACAATTGCAATGGTTCAGTGTTTCATAAACATACAGTATATTGCCAAAAGTATTGGGACGCCCCTCCAAATCACTGACCTTATAACAACAGCAACTCGAATTGATAGGCCACGTAAGATCCCAGAGCGGGGTCAGCGCATGCTGAGGGTCACAGTGCGCAGAAGTCACCAACTTTCTGCAGAGTCAATCGCTCCAGACCTCCAAACTCCTGTGGCCTTCAGATGAGCTCAGGAACAGTGCGGAGAGAGCTTCATGGAATGGGTTTCCATGGCCGAGCAGCTCATCCAAGCCTTACATCACCACGAGCAATGCAAAGCGTGGGATGCAGTGGGGTAAAGCACGCCACCACTGGACTCTAGAGCAGTGTGTTCTCTGAGTGACCAATCACGCTTCTCTGTCTGACCATCCCATGGACGAGTCTGGGTTTGGCGGTTGCCAGGGGAGCGGGACTCGCCTGACTGCATTGTGCCAAGTGTAAAGTTTGGTGGAGGGTGGATTATGGGGTGGGGTTGTTTTTCAGGGGTTGGCCCCTTAGTTCCAGTGAAAGGAACTCTTAATGCTTCACCAAGACATTTTGGACGATTCCATGCTCCCAACTTTGTGGGATCAGTTTGGGAACGGCCCCTTCCTGTCCCAACATGACTGCGCTCCAGTGCACAAAGCGTCGCTCCATAAAGACATGGATGAGCGAGTTTGGTGTGGAGGAACTGGACTGGCCTGCACAGAGTCCTGACTTCATCCCGATAGAACACCTTTGGGATGAATTAGAGCGGAGACTGCGAGCCAGGCCTTCTCGTCCAACATCAGTGCCTGACCTCACAAATGCACTTCTAGAAGAATTCCCATAAACACACTCCTAAACCTTGAGGAAAGCCTTCCCAGAAGAGCTGAAGCTGTTAGAGTTGACTCCATATTAAACCCTACGGATTGGGAATGGGATGGCATTAAAGCTCATGTGCATGGAAAGGCAGGCGTCCCAAAACATTTGG
>CM040919.1:2299336-2301836 GCA_023029165.1 Gobiocypris rarus | reverse complement strand
ACACACACACACACACACACACACACACACACACACACACACACACACACACACACACACACACACACACACACACACACACACACACACACACACACACACACACACACACACACACACACACACACACACACACACACACACACACACACACACACACACACACACACACACACACACACACACACACACACACACTCACACACACACACACACACACACACACACACACACACACACACACACACACACACACACACACACACATGTTGTGTTTCCATGTTTTATGGGGACATTCCATAGGCGTAATGCATTTTATACTGTACAAACCGTATTTTCTATCCCCTACACTGCCCCTGCCCTCACTGCCCTAAACCTACCCATCACAGGAGACATGCTGCATTTTTACTTTTCAAAAACATCACTTAGTGTGATTTATAAGATGTTTTCCTCATGGGGACCAAAAATGTCCCCACAAGGACAAAAATTTGGATATTGCCATCTTTGTGGGGACATTTTGTCCCCATACCGTAGGATTACCAGTCCACACTCACTCACACACACAAACTCACATTCTCACTCACACACCCACACACACACACACACACACACACACACACACACACACACACACACTCACACACACACACACACACACACACACACACACACACTCACACACACACACTCACACTCACACACACACACACACACACACACACTCACACACACACACACACACACACACACACACACTCACACACACACACACACACACACACACACACACACTCACACACACACACTCACACACCCACACACACACACACACACTCACACACACACACTCACACACACACACACACACAGTGTTACACACCACATACACTTCACACTCACACTCACACTCACACACACTCACACCACACTACACACACACTGCACTGTACACCTCACACTTACACACACACACACACACACACACACACACACATACACTGCTCTGCCCCCAAACCCATCCCACCATCACACACACACACACACACACACACACACACACCACGTCCCAGATGATGATTTTGTGCCATAATTAAACAAAACAACCAGCATTTGTAAAAACAAACAGAAAGCGATGTGCAAATGCAGTTCAGGCAGATTTCTGGTCCGTGTCCTGCATCAATGGATATTGCCATTTTCACTCCTTTTTTTTCAATTGTACTTTTGCTAAATTATGACTGAAGAAATTATATCTTAAATAAATTGAAATCTAACCGATTTTCTTTTCTTTCTTTTTTTGTTCTGTTTTACATCTTTTATAGGCTATAGCCTGCGTGGATGTTGATAAGTATATCGTTTAAAAGCGAGCACAGGGTGCCATAGTTGTTATTGTTATTACCTGAGCTAATGCAGAATTCAGGTCTGGTCAGGTGACCTGGCTACTCCGCTGCCCGCTGGGTTGTGTTTATCTACCTATTCCTTATTACTTTATTTTATTGATGCATGGCTCGATGCACCCGAATGATTTAGGAACACATATTTTAAAGAAAGAAAGAAAGAAAGAAAAGAAAATCGGTTTGATTTAAAAATAATTTCTTCAGTCATAATTTAGCAAAAGAACAATTGAAAAAGCGGAGCGAAAATGGCAATATCCATTGATGCAGGAACCGGAAAAAAAGGAAAAATGGACGTTTGGTTTCAATGTTTTATTTTTGCATTTGCACTATATGGTCTGCAGATTGAACTGTGAAGCGTTACACAGGTAATTTCTCCCCAATGCACAGCAGAAAATAAATATTCATCATTCTGTTTATAATATATAGCCTACTCTGCTTAAAATATATTTAATTTGATCAGGATTTACCATATATAATGTGACATAGATCATATAGAACTAAATCTGTCTAAACTTTAATCCACAATACATATTGTTGCAGTTTTGTATTGCAATATATTGTGACACAGTACACCCTTACATTATTTTGAATGTTCTCATTTGAATATTATCATAAAATGTACAAATTACATAAAAGTAAATACTTTTTATATCCCGTTACACTACAGTGGAGAAATGGTATGGAGGATGGATGCATGCATTTTAATGAGAAATATATATATATTCTCGGGTGTGTGTGTGTGTGTGTGTATATATACAGTATATAAATATTGACCCACAGCGCCATCTGCTGTTCTGGGAGAGGAAGTTGCTCAACTGCATTTGTGAGAAAATTAAGTTGAGAGACCGTAACAAACATGTTCTATACATTTGTGTGGACTAGATTTGGGATTTGTTCAAAGTTTACTTGCAATGTGTTGGATGGTTTGTATTTATTTGTGAAATATGACTCATTTATTTGCAAAACACAATACATACATTTGTTACTCCTCTGCGTTTTCACTCAAACTGACCTTTGTATTTGCACATCGCTTTCTGTTTGTTTAATTATGGCACAAAAATCACTCCATACCCCTGCCCCTAAACCTACCCATCACACACACACAC
>CM040919.1:2286836-2289336 GCA_023029165.1 Gobiocypris rarus | reverse complement strand
GTCTCCAGGTCACACCCATGATGGGATATCTGATCTGATCCGATCTGAGACATTGAGAACTTGTATTTGGTTTGAGACGTTTTGTGTTTTGTGCTTCAGACGCGTCTTAGATCTTCGGAAAGCAGGAGCTGTTTATTCCTCAAAAGCCTTTAAAACATTGAGTTTGACACGGGCAGATCCAGCGCCAGTAAAAGAGCTGAAACTCGATCTCAGACACACGTCAGCAGGTAAAACACCTTCACTCGTCTCTCAGGGAGTACGAGCTCCAAACAAGAACAGATGTTAGTTTTTGTTTAAAGCACAAACTCTCTTCATTTTCTTACATGTTTCAGTAAACAAGTCTTATATCTTCAGTCATGTCTCTTCTCCGGTAAATGTGTGTTGATGTAAGAGTGTTTAGATATTTGTGCTGGAAAGTGAGACAGAAACACTGAGAAACAATCATGTTTGACAGGTTTGCTGGTATGGGTTGGTGTGAGGGGTCAACAGTGTAATTAAAGATGTGAATATATCTGCAAGCAGCCGCTACCGGGCCGAAAGCACACAAGGAAGCAGCCGCAGACCAACTGCAGAAATAACTAAAGACAATTTTAAGCAAAAAGGTTGAAAACCCATTAATGCATTGAGCTGTGTTGAGCCAATTTCAAGTTTTGTTCAATTATAGCGCCACCAAGTGTCCTCAGGGTGTCCCCATACATCAGTGTCAAATTTGGTGAACATATCTCATTTAGTTTAGGAGTTATAGATATTAGTATTTATGACCATATAAAAATAACCCATACCGACTTTGATTGCATTATTACTAGCCTATCAAAATTTTGACAAATTTGCCATTTTTGTTTTGTCTATGAATCCAATGTTCCTACGGTGGTTTTGTCTCGATCGAACGGTTACGAAGATAGTCGTGAAAGTTGTTAAACGCTAAATCACAACATCGAACAAATCATAAGCTGAAACCTAGCATGTTTGGTATCGGCAAGGATTCAGGAATCTAAGGATGTGACTCCCGTTAAATACGTCCACCAAATCCAAAGTTATAAGCATGTGAATATTTGATTTTACAGCTAGGGGGCGCTGGCTCAAAACTTCTTAGGCTCCTTCAGGGCATTGTGCCGATACTGAGTTTCCTAACGATATGCTAATACATATCCACTAACCAGTAGGGGGCGCTGTCACCTCAGGTCGTGCTTCTGATGATCTAACCAGTAGGGGCGCTGTCACCTCAGGTCGTGCTTCTGATGATCTAACCAGTAGGGGCGCTGTCACCTCAGGTCGTGCTTCTGATGATCTAACCAGTAGGGGGCGCTGTCACCTCAGGTCGTGCTTCTGATGATCTAACCAGTAGGGCGCTGTCACCTCAGGTCGTGCTTCTGATGATCTAACCAGTAGGGGGCGCTGTCACCTCAGGTCGTGCTTCTGATGATCTAACCAGTAGGGGGCGCTGTCACCTCAGGTCGTGCTTCTGATGATCTAACCAGTAGGGGGCGCTGTCACCTCAGGTCGTGCTCTGATGATCTAACCAGTAGGGGCGCTGTCACCTCAGGTCGTGCTTCTGATGATCTAACCAGTAGGGGGCGCTGTCACCTCAGGTCGTGCTTCTGATGATCTAACCAGTAGGGGGCGCTGTCACCTCAGGTCGTGCTTCTGATGATCTAACCAGTAGGGCGCTGTCACCTCAGGTCGTGCTTCTGATGATCTAACCAGTAGGGCGCTGTCACCTCAGGTCGTGCTTCTGATGATCTAACCAGTAGGGGCGCTGTCACCTCAGGTCTTGCTTCTGATGATCTAACCAGTAGGGGCGCTGTCACCTCAGGTCGTGCTTCTGATGATCTAACCAGTAGGGGCGCTGTCACCTCAGGTCGTGCTTCTGATGATCTAACCAGTAGGGGGTGCTGTCACCTCAGGTCGTGCTTCTGATGATCTAACCAGTAGGGCGCTGTCACCTCAGGTCGTGCTTCTGATGATCTAACCAGTAGGGGTGCTGTCACCTCAGGTCGTGCTCTGATGATCTAACCAGTAGGGGCGCTGTCACCTCAGGTCGTGCTTCTGATGATCTAACCAGTAGGGGCGCTGTCACCTCAGGTCGTGCTTCTGGTGATCTAACCAGTAGGGGCGCTGTCACCTCAGGTCGTGCTTCTGATGATCGAACCAGTAGGGGCGCTGTCACCTCAGGTCGTGCTCCTGATGATCTAACCAGTAGGGGCGCTGTCACCTCAGGTCGTGCTTCTGATGATCTAACCAGTAGGGGCGCTGTCACCTCAGGTCGTGCTTCTGATGATCGAACCAGTAGGGGCGCTGTCACCTCAGGTCGTGCTTCTGATGATCTAACCAGTAGGGCGCTGTCACCTCAGGTCGTGCTTCTGATGATCTAACCAGTAGGGCGCTGTCACCTCAGGTCGTGCTTCTGATGATCTAACCAGTAGGGGCGCTGTCTGATCTAACCATTAGGGCGCTGTCACCTCAGGTCGTGCTTCTGATGATCGAACCAGTAGGGCGCTGT
>CM040919.1:2274336-2281836 GCA_023029165.1 Gobiocypris rarus | reverse complement strand
GACGAGAGTAACGTGTGTAACTGCGGTTCCTCCTGACCACCAGAGGCAGTGCTTCATCACAGGTCCCGCTCAGCCTTAAGAGGAAGCGCAGGGCCCGACAGGAGCTGTGTTTCAGTGGGATCAGGAGCGGGGGATCAGTGGGATCAGGACCTGTTTTTCAGTGGGATCAGGAGCGGGGATCAGTGGGATCAGGACCTGTGTTTCAGTGGGATCAGGAGCGGGGGATCAGTGGGATCAGGACCTGTTTTTCAGTGGGATCAGGAGCGGGGATCAGTGGGATCAGGAACTGTTTTTCAGTGGGATCAGGAGCGGGGGATCAGTGGGATCAGGACCTGTTTTTCAGTGGGATCAGGAGCTGTGTTTCAGTGGGATCAGGAGCTGTGTTTCAGTGGGATCAGGAGCTGTGTTTCAGTGGGATCAGGAGCTGTGTTTCTGTGGGATCAGGACCTGTGTTTCAGTGGGATCAGGAGCTGTGTTTCAGTGGGATCAGGAGCTGTGTTTCAGTGGGATCAGGACCTGTGTTTCAGTGGGATCAGGAGCTGTGTTTCAGTGGGATCAGGAGCTGTGTTTCAGTGGGATCAGGACCTGTGTTTCAGTGGAATCAGGACCTGTGTTTCAGTGGGATCAGGACCTGTGTTTCAGTGGGATCAGGAGCTGTGTTTCAGTGGGATCAGGAGCTGTGTTTCAGTGGGATCAGGACCTGTGTTTCAGTGGGATCAGGAGCGGGGGATCAGTGGGATCAGGAGCTTTGTTTCAGTGGGATCAGGACCTGTGTTTCAGTGGGATCAGGACCTGTGTTTCAGTGGGATCAGGACCTGTGTTTCAGTGGGATCAGGAGCTGTGTTTCAGTGGGATCAGGAGCTGTGTTTCAGTGGGATCAGGACCTGTGTTTCAGTGGGATCAGGACCTGTGTTTCAGAGGATCAGGACCTGTGTTTCAGTGGGATCAGGACCTGTGTTTCAGTGGGATCAGGACCTGTGTTTCAGTGGGATCAGGACCTGTGTTTCAGTGGGATCAGGAGCGGGGATCAGTGGGATCAGGAGCTGTGTTTCAGTGGGATCAGGAGCTGTGTTTCAGTGGGATCAGGAGCGGGGGATCAGTGGGATCAGGACCTGTGTTTCAGTGGGATCAGGAGCTGTGTTTCAGTGGGATCAGGACCTTTGTTTCAGTGGGATCAGGAGCGGGGATCAGTGGGATCAGGAGCTGTGTTTCAGTGGGATCAGGAGCGGGGATCAGTGGGATCAAGAGCTGTGTTTCAGTGGGATCAGGACCTGTGTTTCAGTGGGATCAGGACCTGTGTTTCAGTGGGATCAGGAGCGGGGATCAGTGGGATCAGGACCTGTGTTTCAGTGGGATCAGGACCCGGGATCAGTGGGATCAGGACCTGTGTTTCAGTGGGATCAGGACCTGTGTTTCAGTGGGATCAGGACCTGTGTTTCAGTGGGATCAGGACCGGGGATCAGTGGGATCAGGAGCTGTGTTTCAGTGGGATCAGGACCTGTGTTTCAGTGGGATAAGGACCTGTGTTTCAGTGGGATCAGGAGCTGTGTTTCAGTGGGATCAGGAGCTGTGTTTCAGTAGGATCAGGAGCTGTGTTTCAGTGGGATCAGGACCTGTGTTTCAGTGGGATCAGGACCTGTGTTTCAGAGGATCAGGACCTGTGTTTCAGTGGGATCAGGACCTGTGTTTCAGTGGGATCAGGACCTGTGTTTCAGTGGGATCAGGACCTGTGTTTCAGTGGGATCAGGAGCGGGGATCAGTGGGATCAGGAGCTGTGTTTCAGTGGGATCAGGAGCTGTGTTTCAGTGGGATCAGGAGCGGGGATCAGTGGGATCAGGACCTGTGTTTCAGTGGGATCAGGAGCTGTGTTTCAGTGGGATCAGGACCTTTGTTTCAGTGGGATCAGGAGCGGGGATCAGTGGGATCAGGAGCTGTGTTTCAGTGGGATCAGGAGCGGGGATCAGTGGGATCAAGAGCTGTGTTTCAGTGGGATCAGGACCTGTGTTTCAGTGGGATCAGGACCTGTGTTTCAGTGGGATCAGGAGCGGGATCAGTGGGATCAGGACCTGTGTTTCAGTGGGATCAGGACCCGGGATCAGTGGGATCAGGACCTGTGTTTCAGTGGGATCAGGACCTGTGTTTCAGTGGGATCAGGACCTGTGTTTCAGTGGGATCAGGACCGGGGATCAGTGGGATCAGGAGCTGTGTTTCAGTGGGATCAGGACCTGTGTTTCAGTGGGATAAGGACCTGTGTTTCAGTGGGATCAGGAGCTGTGTTTCAGTGGGATCAGGAGCTGTGTTTCAGTAGGATCAGGACCTGTGTTTCAGTGGGATCAGGAGCTGTGTTTCAGTGGGATCAGGAGCTGTGTTTCAGTGGGATCAGGAGCTGTGTTTCAGTGGGATCAGGAGCTGTGTTTTAGTGGGATCAGGAGCTGTGTTTCAGTGGGATCAGGAGCTGTGTTTCAGTGGGATCATGAGCTGTGTTTCAGTGGGATCAGGAGCTGTGTTTCAGTGGGATCAGGAGCTGTGTTTCAGTGGGATCAGGACCTGTGTTTCAGTGGGATCAGGAGCTGTGTTTCAGTGGGATCAGGAGCTGTGTTTCAGTGGGATCAGGAGCTGTGTTTCAGTGGGATCAGGAGCTGTGTTTCAGTGGGATCAGGACCTGTGTTTCAGTGGGATCAGGAGCTGTGTTTCAGTGGGATCAGGACCTGTGTTTCAGTGGGATCAGGAGCTGTGTTTCAGTGGGATCAGGAGCTGTGTTTCAGTGGGATCAGGAGCTGTGTTTCAGTGGGATCAGGAGCTGTGTTTCAGTGGGATCAGGAGCTGTGTTTCAGTGGGATCAGGACCTGTGTTTCAGTGGGATCAGGAGCTGTGTTTCAGTGGGATCAGGAGCTGTGTTTCAGTGGGATCAGGAGCTGTGTTTCAGTGGGATCAGGAGCTGTGTTTAGTGGGATCAGGAGCTGTGTTTCAGTGGGATCAGGAGCTGTGTTTCAGTGGGATCAGGAGCTGTGTTTCAGTGGGATCAGACCTGTGTTTCAGTGGAATCAGGACCTGTGTTTCAGTGGGATCAGGACCTGTGTTTCAGTGGGATCAGGAGCTGTGTTTCAGTGGGATCAGGACCTGTGTTTCAGTGGGATCAGGACCTGTGTTTCAGTGGGATCAGACCTGTGTTTCAGTGGGATCAGGAGCTGTGTTTCAGTGGGATCAGGACCTGTGTTTCAGTGGGATCAGGAGCTGTGTTTCAGTGGGATCAGGACCTGTGTTTCAGTGGGATCAGGAGCTGTGTTTCAGTGGGATCAGGAGCTGTGTTTCAGTGGGATCAGGAGCTGTGTTTCAGTGGGATCAGGAGCTGTGTTTCAGTGGGATCAGGAGCTGTGTTTCAGTGGGATCAGGAGCTGTGTTTTAGTGGGATCAGGAGCTGTGTTTCAGTGGGATCAGGAGCTGTGTTTCAGTGGGATCAGGAGCTGTGTTTCAGTGGGATCAGACCTGTGTTTCAGTGGGATCCAGACCTGTGTTTCAGTGGGATCAGGAGCTGTGTTTCAGTGGGATCAGGACCTGTGTTTCAGTGGGATCAGGAGCTGTGTTTCAGTGGGATCAGGACCTGTGTTTCAGTGGGATCAGGAGCTGTGTTTCAGTGGGATCAGGAGCTGTGTTTCAGTGGGATCAGGAGCTGTGTTTCAGTGGGATCAGGAGCTGTGTTTTAGTGGGATCAGGAGCTGTGTTTCAGTGGGATCAGGAGCTGTGTTTCAGTGGGATCAGGAGCTGTGTTTCAGTGGGATCAGACCTGTGTTTCAGTGGGATCAGGACCTGTGTTTCAGTGGGATCAGGAGCGGGGGATCAGTGGGATCAGGAGCGGGGGATCAGTGGGATCAGGACCTGTGTTTCAGTGGGATCAGGAGCTGTGTTTCAGTGGGATCAGGAGCTGTGTTTCAGTGGGATCAGGAGCTGTGTTTCAGTGGGATCAGGACCTGTGTTTCAGTGGGATCAGACCTGTGTTTCAGTGGGATCCGGACCTGTGTTTCAGTGGGATCAGGACCTGTGTTTCAGTGGGATCAGGACCTGTGTTTCAGTGGGATCAGGACCTGTGTTTCAGTGGGATCAGACCTGTGTTTCAGTGGGATCAGGACCTGTGTTTCAGTGGGATCAGGAGCTGTGTTTCAGTGGGATCAGGACCTGTGTTTCAGTGGGATCAGGACCTGTGTTTCAGTGGGATCAGGAGCTGTGTTTCAGTGGGATCAGGAGCTGTGTTTCAGTGGGATCAGGACCTGTGTTTCAGTGGGATCAGGACCTGTGTTTCAGTGGGATCAGGAGCTGTGTTTCAGTGGGATCAGGAGCTGTGTTTCAGTGGGATCTTTACCCCTGCAGTGTTGATGACCTGAAGCACAGACATCCCTTAGAGGGACTCCTGTCAGTGCAGCCCAAGACGTTGAGATGCCTCTTGTTGAATGGAAATGTAATAGATTTGTAAGCATGAGTGATAACCTCAACTACCCAGTGCGACAACCTCTGCTTTGAGAGGGGCTGTAACAGAGAAAAGGTTGGTCTGATTGTGGCCCTCCGATTGCCCCATAGATCTCTTACTGGGCACAAAAGTCTGCTTCCACTTCCTTCCTGTATGTTCAACACGGGAGGATTAAACACAGCTCAGTATCCTGGTTTCTAAAGAGGGCAGAGAGCCTCTTGGGTTCGGCCATAACGCCACTGATCCGTCTGCATTCCAGCGCACGCAGGGTGTGTTAACAGTCATGTGCTCAGTCAGTGAGATCCACTTCAGGTCAGAGGTCATATTAGACCAGAACATCAGAGTATTTGATCAGTTCCATCTGATTGAAGATCAGAGTCATCACGCCGGAGACGGGTTTGTTGAGGATGTCGTGCCGATGAGGGAGAGTCTAGTGGACCCGGTCTCTGACACTGGGATGAGTTGTGCTCGTGTCTCGGCACTGGTCCATCTGATCCGGATACGGCCCGGATACGGCTGACCACTGTAAACCTCAGGATGAACAAAGATATTAACATTAGCTATTTCTTGCTTTAAGGAAAACTGAGTAGAACGTTGTACTCGCTGAGATCGCCCGAAGCGCTGAGGCTGGCCCCTGTGAATATCACCCGAGGGAAGCATCCCGAGTCATCCCGGTCATTAGACGAGAGATAGTATCCCGTGTGAAACACTGCCTCTGGCGGTCAGGAAGAACGAAATCTTATTTCTCAGGATTCTTTGATGAATGGAAAGTTCAAAGCAATAGCATTTATAAACGCCTTTACCGTCTCTTTTGAAGAATAAAAGTATTCATTTGTTTTTAGTTTGGTAGTGCATGAATTATATTATAATGTAATATTCATTATGGCATCTCTTTTCTGTCTGTTTCCCAGAGTTCAAGCGGGATTTGGAGAAAGACCTGATGAGTGAAAGCAGTGGAGATTTCTCCCGGCTCATGGTGGCGTTGCTGAAGGTGAGGCGCGTGCTTCCCCGTTACACATTCACCAGCTCGACTGGTTTCTTTACTTCATCATCACTGCTGTATGACCTCTCTGATGCTCACTCTCTCCGTCTCTTATCAGAAAGACAATGGGACGGGAAATATTGACCAGGATACAGCAGTGAGTCCACATTCATGCATTCCCATTTCCCAGCTCCCACTCAGAGATGAAGTCGATAAAGGTTTCTGATGTTGACTTTGCTTTGTTTGATCTGCGTCTGATGACCTCTAGATGACCTCGGAAACAGGGTGACCATGCCAGTTTCTGGCTCTCTGACAGATATTTGTTCTTGCTTTAAGCACAAACTCACTTCATTTTGATTCATTTTTAATCATTAATTTCTGTAAATGTGTATTGATTTAACCCTCAGGTGCTGTTCAGTCATTCGTAAACATTTATTTTAGAATTTGTACTTGTGGAGTGAAACTGGGAGAAGGTTTGGCACTCGCTGTGTGATATTAAATCAAGCTTCGAAAAGGTTCAGGTGTCCTGAAAACACACCTGATGAATCTTGAGATATCAACCTTAAATTTGGAACAGCTTATTTAGAATTATGGCTTTGATTTTCTCATAGTTTTGGAGTAAAACGTGTTTTTGAAAATATATATTTAATTTAAAAATTGTTATAAAAGTATTAAAAAAATATAAAAGTGTTTTTGTGAATTTTTCATAACAATAAAATACAATTCTGTAACTTTTTTTAAGTTCACGTTTTTAAAAGAATTTCACTTCAGCAAAAATCTGCCACACGTCTTCTTCATAAAGAGATCAAACTTCAGTTTCCAAAGCATTGAAGATTGATGAGAGTTTTCATTTACAGGTCAATGCACAAAAACTAACCCTGCCTTCACATGCACATGAGCTTTAATGCCATCCCATTCCTAATCCGTAGGGTTTAATATGGAGTCGGCCCAACCTTTGCAGCTCTAACAGCTCCAGCTCTTCTGGGAAGGCTTTCCTCAAGGTTTAGGAGTGTGTTTATGGGAATTCTTCTAGAAGCGCATTTGTGAGGTCAGGCACTGATGTTGGACGAGAAGGCCTGGCTCGCAGTCTCCGCTCTAATTCATCCCAAAGGTGTTCTATCGGGATGAGGTCAGGACTCTGTGCAGGCCAGTCCAGTTCCTCCACACCAAACTCGCTCATCCATGTCTTTATGGAGCGACGCTTTGTGCACTGGAGCGCAGTCATGTTGGGACAGGAAGGGGCCGTCCCCAAACTGATCCCACAAAGTTGGGAGCATGGAATCGTCCAAAATGTCTTGGTGAAGAATTAAGAGTTCCTTTCACTGGAACTAAGGGGCCAACCCCTGAAAAACAACCCCATCCCATAATCCCCTCCACCAAACTTTACACTTGGCACAATGCAGTCAGGCGAGTCCCACATGGGATGGTCAGACAGAGAAGCATGATTGGTCACTCAGAGAACACGTCTCACTGCTCTAGATTCCAGTGGTGGCGTGATTTACCCCACTGCATCCCACGCTTTGCATTGCTCTTGGTGATGTAAGGCTTGGATGAGCTGCTCGCCATGGAAACCCATTCCATGAAGCTCTCCGCACTGTTCCTGAGCTCATCTGAAGGCCACAGGAGTTTGGAGGTCTGGAGCGATTGACTCTGCAGAAAGTTGGTGACTTCTGCAAGACTGTGACCTCAGCATGCGCTGACCCGCTCTGGGATTGAGTTGCTGTTGTTCCCAATCGCTTCCTCTTTGTTATAATCCCACTAACAGTTGAGCGTGGAATATTTAGTAGTGAGGAAATGTCAGGAATGGCCTTATTGCACAGGTGGCAACCTATCCCGGTCCCACGCTTGAGTTCACTGAGCTCCTGAGAGCGAGCCATTCTCTCACAAATGTGTGTAGAAGCGTCTGCATGCCTAGAGCTTGATTTACACACCTGTGGGCATGAAGGGACTGAACACCTGAACTCTGGGATCTGGAGGGGCAGTGTATGTGTGCTGGGAAACAAGAAACATCAGTATATAATGTTGTTTTACAGTCTTTATCTGAGGAGCTGAAAAA
>CM040919.1:2191836-2269336 GCA_023029165.1 Gobiocypris rarus | reverse complement strand
GTGTGTACCTGTGCCAGAGAAGAAGCCGACAGCAGCAGCATCAGCGCACAGAAGCCTGAGATCGAGCCCTTCATGATCATCCGTCCAGCTGCTGTGAGTGTGTGTGAGTGTGTGAGACGCGTCCTCCTCTGCTCTTATATAGGCTGTGATGATGTTGAATTAACAGGTGTGTGCGTGAGTGAGTGTGTGAATGAGAACTGAACAGAACAGCTCCGCCCGCTCTGTGTGTGTGTGTGTGTGTGTGTGTGTGTGTGTGTGTGTGTGTGTGTGTGTGTGTGTGTGTGTGTGTGTGTGTGTGTGTGTGTGTGTGTGTGTGTGTGTGTGTGTGTGTGTGTGTAATTTGTGAGGAAACAAATTTGTATAATGAGTGGATACAGTAGAATACAGGGGTGGATACAGGTGGATACAGTTAAATACAGGGTGGGTACAGTAGAATACAGGGGTGTGGGTAGTACAGTGGTGGATAAAGTGGTGGATGCAGTGGTGGATACAGTAGAATACAGTGGTGGATACAGGGGTGGATACAGTTAAATACAGTGGTGGATACAGTAGAATACAGTGGTGGATACAGTAGAATACAGTGGTGGATACAGTGGATACAGTTAAATACAGTGGTGGATACAGTAGAATACAGTGGTGGATACAGGGGTGGATACAGTTAGAATACAGTGGTGGATACAGTAGAATACAGTGGTGGATACAGTAGAATACAGTGGTGGATACAGGGGTGGATACAGTTAAATACAGTGGTGGATACAGTAGAATACAGTGGTGGATACAGTAGAATACAGTGGTGGATACAGTAGAATACAGTGGTGGATACAGTAGAATACAGTGGTGGATACAGGGGTGGATACAGGGGTGGATACAGTAGAATACAGGGGTGGGTACAGTAGAATACAGGGGTGGTACAGTAGAATACAGGGGTGGGTACAGTAGAATACAGTGGTGGATACAGTGGTGGATACAGGTGGATACAGTTAAATATACAGTGGTGGATACAGTAGAATACAGTGGTGGATACAGTAGAATACAGTGGTGGATACAGGGGTGGATACAGTTAAATACAGGGGTGGATACAGGGGTGGTACAGTAGAATACAGGGGTGGATACAGGGGTAGAATACAGTGGTGGATACAGGGGTGGATACAGGGGTGGATACAGTAGAATACAGTGGTGGATACAGGGGTGGATACAGTAGAATACAGTGGTGGATACAGTAGAATACAGTGGTGGATACAGTAGAATACAGTGGTGGATACAGGGGTGGATACAATAGAATACAGTGGTGGATACAGGGGTGGATACATGGGTGGATACAGTAGAATACAGTGGTGGATACAGTAGAATACAGTGGTGGATACAGGGGTGGATACAGTAGAATACAGTGGTGGATACAGTAGAATACAGTGGTGGATACAGTAGAATACAGTGGTGGATACAGGGGTGGATACAGTAGAATACAGTGGTGGATACAGGGGTGGATACAGTAGAATACAGTGGTGGATACAGTAGAAAACAGTGGTGGATACAGTAGAATACAGTGGTGGATACAGTAGAAAACAGTGGTGGATACAGGGGTGGATACAATAGAATACAGTGGTGGATACAGGGGTGGATACAGTAGAATACAGTGGTGGATACAGGGGTGGATACAGTAGAATACAGTGGTGGATACAGTAGAAAACAGTGGTGGATACAGTAGAAAACAGTGGTGGATACAGGGGTGGATACAGTAGAATACAGTGGTGGATACAGGGGTGGATACAGTAGAATACAGTGGTGGATACAGTAGAATACAGGGGTGGATACAGTAGAATACAGTGGTGGATACAGGGGTGGATACAGTAGAATACAGGGGTGGATACAGTAGAATACAGTGCTGGATACAGTGGTGGATACATACAGTAGAATACAGTGGTGGGTACAGTAGAATACAGAGTAGAATACAGGTGGATACAGTAGAATACAGTGGTGGATACAGGGGTGGATACAGTAGAATACAGTGGTGGATACAGGGGTGGATACAGTAGAATACAGTGGTGGATACAGTAGAATACAGTGGTGGATACAGGGGTGGATACAGTGGAATACAGTGCTGGATACAGTAGAATACAGTGGTGGATACAGGGGTGGATACAGTAGAATACAGTGGTGGATACAGTAGGGTGTACAGTGGTGGATACAGTAGAATACAGGGGTGGATACAGTAGAATACAGTGGTGGATACAGGGGTTGATACAGTGGTGGATACAGTAGAATACAGTGGTGGATACAGGGGTGGATACAGGGGTGGATACAGTAGAATACAGGGGTGGATACAGGGTGGATACAGTAGAATACAGGTGGATACAGGGGTGGATACAGTAGAATACAGTGGTGGATACAGTAGAATACAGTGGTGGATACAGGGGTTGATACAGTGGTGGATACAGTAGAATACAGTGGTGGATACAGGGTGGTATACAGTAGAATACAGTGGTGGATACAGGGGTGGATACAGTAGAATACAGGTGGATACAGGGGTGGATACAGTAGAATACAGTGGTGGCTACAGTAGAAAACAGTAGTGGATACAGTAGAATACAGTGGTGGATACAGTAGAAAACAGTGGTGGATACAGGGTGGATATAGAATACAGTGGTGGATACAGGGGTGGATACAGTAGAATACAGTGGTGGATACAGTAGAAAACAGTGGTGGATACAGGTGGATACAATAGAATACAGTGGTGGATACAGGGGTGGATACAGTAGAATACAGTGGTGGATAGAGTAGAAAACAGTGGTGGATACAGTAGAATACAGTGGTGGATACAGTAGAATACAGTGGTGGATACAGTAGAATACAGTGGTGGATACAGTAGAATACAGTGGTGGATACAGTAGAATACAGGGTGGATACAGTAGAATACAGTGGTGGATACAGGGGTGGATACAGTAGAATACAGTGGTGGATACAGGGGTGGATACAGTAGAATCCAGTGGTGGATACAGGTGGATACAGTGGTGGATACAGTAGAATACAGTGGTGGATACAGGGGTGGATACAGTAGAATACAGTGGTGGATACAGTGGATACAGTAGAATACAGTGGTGGATACAGGGGTGGATACAGTAGAATACAGTGGTGGATACAGGGGTGATACAGTAGAATACAGTGGTGGATACAGTAGAATACAGTGGATACAGTAGATGCAGTAGAATACAGGGGTGGATACAGTAGAATACAGTGGTGGATACAGGGGTGGATACAGTAGATACAGTAGAATACAGGGTGGATACAGGGGTGGATACAGTAGAATACAGTGGTGGATACAGGGGTGGATACAGTAGAATACAGTGGTGGATACAGGGGTGGATACAGTAGAATACAGTGGTGGATACAGGGTGGATACAGTAGAATACAGTGGTGGATACAGTAGAATACAGTGGTGGATACAGTAGAAAACAGTGGTGGATACAGGGGTGGATATAGTAGAATACAGTGGTGGATCAGGGGTGGATACAGAAGAATACAGTGGTGGATACAGGGGTGGATACAGTAGAATAAAGTGGTGGATACAGGGGTGGATACAGTAGAATACAGTGGTGGATACAGTAGAATACAGTGGTGGATACAGTAGAAAAACAGTGGTGGATACAGGGGTGGATACAGTAGAATACAGTGGTGGATACAGGGGTGGATACAGTAGAATACAGTGGTGGATAGAGTAGAAAACAGTGGTGGATACAGTAGAATAAAGGGGTGGATACAGTAGAATAGAGTGGTGGATACAGGGGTGGATACAGTAGAATACAGTGGTGGATACAGTAGAATACAGGGGTGGATACAGTAGAATACAGAGGTGGATACAGGGGTGGATACAGTAGAATACAGTGCTGGATACAGGGGTGGATACAGTAGAATACAGTGGTGGATACAGGTGGATACAGTAGAATACAGTGGATACAGTGGTGGATACAGTGGTGGATACAGTAGAATACAGTGGTGGATACAGAATACAGTGGTGGATACAGTGGTGGATACAGTAGAATACAGTGGTGGATACAGTAGAATACAGGTGGATACAGGGTGGATACAGTAGAATGTGGTGGATACAGGGGTGGATACAGTAGAATACAGTGGTGGATACAGTAGAATACAGTGGTGGATACAGTAGAATACAGGGGTGGATACAGTAGAATACAGTGCTGGATACATGGGTGGATACAGTAGAATACAGTGGTGGATACAGGGGTGGATACAGTGGTGGATACAGTAGAATACAGTGGTGGATACAGGGGTTGATACAGTAGAATACAGTGGTGGATACAGGGTGGATACAGTAGAATACAGTGGTGGATACAGGGGTGGATACAGTAGAATACAGTGGTGGATACAGTGGTGGATAGTAGAAAACACTGGTGGATACAGGGGTGGATATAGTAGAATACAGTGGTGGATACAGGGGTGGATACAGAAGAATACAGTGGTGGATACAGGGGTGGTTACACTAGAATAAAGTGGTGGATACAGGGGTGGATACAGTAGAATACAGTGGTGGATACAGTAGAATACAGTGGTGGATACAGGGGTGGATACAGGGGTGGATACAGTAGAATACAGTGGTGGATACAGGGGTGGATACAGTAGAATACAGTGGTGGATACAGTAGAATTCAGTAGTGGATACAGTAGAATACAGTGGTGGATACAGTAGAATTCAGTAGTGGATACAGGGGTGGATACAGTAGAATACAGTGGTGGATACAGTAGAAACAGTAGAATACAGTGGTGGATACAGTAGAATACAGTGGTGATTTCATTGGAATACAGTGGTGGATACAGTGCATACAATAGAATACAGTTGGATACAGTATAATTCAGTAGAATACAGGGTGGATACAGTAGAATACAGTGGTGGATACAGTGGTGGCTACAGGGGTGGATACAGTAGAATACAGTGGTGGATACAGTAGAATACAGTGGTGGATACAGTAGAATTCAGTGGTGGATACAGTAGAATACAGGGGTGGATACAGTAGAATAGAGTGGTGGAAACTGTAGAATACAGTGGTGGATACAGTAGAATACAGTGGTGGATACAGTAGAAATCAGTGGTGAATACAGTAGAATACAGTGGTGGATACAGTAGAATACAGGGGTGGATACAGTAGAATACAGGGGTGGATACAGGGGTGGATACAGTAGAATACAGGGGTGGATACAGTAGAATTCAGTGGTGGATACAGGGGTGGATACAGTAGAATACAGTGGTGGATACGGGGGTCGATACAATAGAATACAGTGGTGGGTACAGTAGAATACAGGGGTGGATACAGTAGAATACAGGGGTGGATACAGTAGAATACAGTGGTGGATACAGGGGTGGATACAGTAGAATACAGTGGTGGATACAGGGGTGGGTACAGTAGAATACAGTGGTGGATACAGTAGAATACAGGGGTGGATACAGTGGTCGATACAGTGCTGGAATACAGTGGTGGGTACAGTAGAATACAGGGGTGGATACAGTAGAATACAGGGGTGGATACAGTAGAATACAGTGGTGGATACAGGGGTGGATACAGTAGAATACAGTGGTGGATACAGGGGTGGGTACAGTAGAATACAGTGGTGGATACAGTAGAATACAGTGGTGGATACAGTAGAATACAGGGGTGGATACAGTAGAATACAGTGCTGGATACATGGGTGGATACAGTAGAATACAGTGGTGGATACAGGGGTGGATACAGTGGTGGATACAGTAGAATACAGTGGTGGATACAGGGGTGGATACAGTAGAATACAGTGGTGGATACAGGGGTGGATACAGTAGAATACAGTGGTGGATACAGGGGTGGATACAGTAGAATACAGTGGTGGATACAGTAGAATACAGTGGTGGATAGAGTAGAAAACACTGGTGGATACAGGGGTGGATATAGTAGAATACAGTGGTGGATACAGGGGTGGATACAGAAGAATACAGTGGTGGATACAGGGGTGGTTACACTAGAATAAAGTGGTGGATACAGGGGTGGATACAGTAGAATACAGTGGTGGATACAGTAGAATACAGTGGTGGATACAGTAGAAAACAGTGGTGGATACAGTGGTGGATACAGTAAAATACAGTGGTGGATACAGTAAAATACAGTGGTGGATACAGTAGAAAACAGTGGTGGATACAGTAGAATACAGGGGTGGATACAGTAGAATACAGGGGTGGATACAGTAGAATACAGTGGTGGATACAGTGGGTGGATACAGTAGAATACAGTGGTGGATACAGTAGGATACAGTAGAATACAGTGGTGGATACAGGGGTGGATACAGTGGTGGATACAGTAGAATACAGGTGGATACAGTAGAATACAGAGGTGGATACAGTGGATACAGGGTGGATACAGTAGAATACAGTGGTGGATACAGGGGTGGATACAGTAGAACAGTGGTGGATACAGGTGGATACAGTAGAATACAGTGGTGGATACAGGATGATGGTGGATACAGTGGTGGATACAGAATACAGTGGTGGATACAGTAGAATACAGTGGATACAGTAGAATACAGTGGTGGATACAGGGGTGGATACAGTAGAATACAGAGGTGGATACAGGGGTGGGTACAGTAGAATACAGTGGTGGATACAGTAGAATACAGGGGTGGATACAGTAGAATACAGTGGTGGATACAGGGGTGGATACAGTAGAATACAGTGGTGGATACAGGTGGGGTGGTGGATACAGTAGAATACAGTGGTGGATACAGTGGTGGATACAGTAGAATACAGGGGTGGATACAGTAGAATACAGTGCTGGATACATGGGTGGATACAGTAGAATACAGTGGTGGATACAGGGGTGGATACAGTGGTGGATACAGTAGAATACAGTGGTGGATACAGGGGTGGATACAGTAGAATACAGTGGTGGATACAGGGGTGGATACAGTAGAATACAGTGGTGGATACAGGGGTGGATACAGTAGAATACAGTGGTGGATACAGTAGAATACAGTGGTGGATAGAGTAGAAAACACTGGTGGATACAGGGGTGGATATAGTAGAATACAGTGGTGGATACAGGGGTGGATACAGAAGAATACAGTGGTGGATACAGGGGTGGTTACACTAGAATACAGTGGTGGATACAGGGGTGGATACAGTAGAATACAGTGGTGGATACAGTAGAATACAGTGGTGGATACAGGGGTGGATACAGGGGTGGATACAGTAGAATACAGTGGTGGGTACAGGGGTGGATACAGTAGAATACAGTGGTGGATACAGTAGAATGGATACAGTAGAATACAGTGGTGGATACAGGGGTGGATACAGTAGAATACAGTGGTGGATACAGTAGAATTCAGTGGTGGAAACAGTAGAATACAGTGGTGGATACAGTAGAATACAGTGGTGATTTCATTGGAATACATTGGTGCATACAATAGAATACAGTTGGGAATACAGTATAATACAGTGTCGGATACAGTAGAATACAGGGGTGGATACAGTAGAATACAGTGGTGGATACAGTGGTGGCTACAGGGGTGGATACAGTAGAATACAGTGGTGGGTACAGTAGAATACAGTGGTGGATACAGTGGTGGATACAGTAGATACAGTGGTGGATACAGTAGAATACAGTGGTGGATACAGTAGAATACAGTGGTGGATACAGTAGAATACAGTGGTGGATACAGTAGAAACAGTGGTGGATACAGTAGAATACAGTGGTGGATACAGGGGTGGATACAGTAGAATACAGTGGTGGATACAGTGGATACAGTAGAATACAGTGGTGGATACAGTAGAATACAGTGGTGGATACAGGGGTGGATACAGTAGAATACAGTGGTGGATACAAGAATACAGTGGTGGATACAGGGGTGATGGGGGTGGATACAGTAGAATACAGGGTGGATACAGTAGAATACAGTGGTGGATACAGGGGTGATGGAATACAGTGGTGGATACAGGGGTGGGTACAGTAGAATACAGTGGTGGATACAGTAGAATACAGGGTGGATACAGTAGAATACAGTGCTGGATACATGGGTGGATACAGTAGAATACAGTGGTGATACAGGGTGGATACAGTAGAATACAGTGGATACAGAATACAGTGGTATATAGTAGATACAGTGGTGGATACAGGGTGATACAGAGCAGCTGGTGGATATGGTGCAGGACAACATGGTGGATATGAGTAGAAAACAGTGGTGGATACAGGTGGATATAGAACATATATGACCAGATACAGTAGAATTCTAATAAAGTGGTGGATACAGTAACTTGGATCATAATTTGGTGATACAGTAGAGATACAGGTGGATACAGTAGAATACAGTGTGTGTGTGTGTGTGTGTGTGTGTGTGTGTGTGTGTGTGTGTGTGTAGAATGTGTGTGTGTGTGTGTGTGTGTGTGTGTGTGTGTGTGTGTGTGTGATACAGCAGAATCCAGCGGTGGTGATGTACGGTGTGTGTGTGTGTGTGTGTGTGGTGGTGTGTGTGTGTGTGTGTGTGTGTGTGTGTGTGTGTGGCACAGGTGAGCACAGTGAATACAGTGGTGGATGCAGGGTGGATACAGCAGATACAGTAGAATACAGTGGTGGATACAGTAGAATACAGTGGTGGATACAGTAGAATGCAGTGCTGGATACAGTGGTGGATACAGTAGAATACAGTGGTGGATACAGGTGGATACAGTGGTGGATACAGTAGAATACAGTGGTGGATACAGTGATACAGTGGTGGATACAGTGGTGGATACAGTGGTGGATACAGTAGAATACAGTGGGTACAGGGGTGGATACAGTAGAATACAGTGGTGGATACAGTGGTGGATACAGTAGAATACAGTGGTGGATACAGTGGATACAGTGGTGGATACAGTGGTGGATACAGTAGAATACAGTGGTGGATACAGTGGTGATTTCAGTAGAATACAGTGGTGGATACAGGGGTGGATACAGTAGAATACAGTGGTGGATACAGTAGAATACAGTGGTGGATACAGGGGTGGATACAGTAGAATACAGTGGTGGGTACAGGGGTGGATACAGTAGAATACAGTGGTGGATACAGTGAGAATACAGTAGTGGATACAGTGGTGGAATACAGTGGTGGATACAGTAGAATTCAGTGGTGGAAACAGTAGAATACAGTGGTGGATACAGTAGAATACAGTGGTGGATACAGTAGAATACAGTGGTGATTTCATTGGAATACATTGGTGCATACAATAGAATACAGTTGGGAATACAGTATAATACAGTGTCGGATACAGTAGAATACAGGGGTGGATACAGTAGAATACAGTGGTGGATACAGTGGTGGCTACAGGGGTGGATACAGTAGAATACAGTGGTGGGTACAGTAGAATACAGTGGTGGATACAGTAGAATTCAGTGGTGGATACAGTGGTGGATACAGTAGAATACAGGGGTGGATACAGTAGAATAGAGTGGTGGAAACTGTAGAATACAGTGGTGGATACAGTAGAATACAGTGGTGGATACAGTAGAAATCAGTGGTGAATACAGTAGAATACAGTGGTGGATACAGTGGATACTGGGGTGGATACAGTAGAATACAGTGGTGGATACAGGGGTGGATACAGTAGAATACAGTGGTGGATACAGTAGAATTACAGTGGTGGATACAGGTGGATACAGTAGAATACAGTGGTGGATACAGTGGGGTCGATACAATAGAATACAGTGGTGGGTACAGTAGAATACAGGGGTGGATACAGTAGAATACAGTAGAATACAGTGGTGGATACAGTGGTGGATACAGTGAATACAGTGGTGGATACAGTGGTGGATGCAGGGGTGGATACAGTAGAATACAGTGGTGGATACAGTGGTGGATACAGGGGTGGATACAGTAGAATACAGTGGTGGATACAGTAGAATACAGTGGTGGATACAGTAGAATACAGTGGTGGATACAGTGGAATACAGTAGTGGATGTGGATACAGTGGATACAGTAGAATACAGTGGTGGATACAGGGGTGGATACAGTAGAATACAGTGGTGGATACAGGGTGGATACAGTGAATACAGTGGTGGATACAGGGGTGGATACAGAAGAGTGGTGGATACAGTGATACAGTGGTGGATACAGTAGAATACAGTGGTGGATACAGGGGTGGATACAGTAGAATACAGTGGTGGATACAGGGGTGGATGCAGTAGAGATAAGTGGATGGATGCAGTAGAATACAGTGGTGGATACAGTGGTGGATACAGATACAGTGGTGGATGGATACAGTGGTGGATGCAGTGAAAACAGTGGTGGATACAGTAGAATGCAGTGGTGAAAAGGGGTGGATACAGTAGAATACAGTGGTGGATACAGTGGTGGATACAGTTGGATACAGTGGTGGATACAGTGGTGGATACAGTAGAATACAGTGGTGGATACAGTAGAAAACAGTGGTGGATACAGGGGTGGATACAGTAGAATACAGTGGTGGATACAGGGGTGGATACAGTAGAATACAGTGGTGGATACAGTGGTGGATAGAGTAGAATACAAGTTGGATTCAGTATAATACAGTGGTGGATACAGTGGTTGATACAGGGGTGGATACAGTAGAATACAGTGGTGGATACAGTAGAATACAGTGGTGGATGCAGTGGTGGATACAGTAGAATAGAGTGGTGGATGCAGTGGTCGAAACTGTAGAATACAGTGGTGGATACTGTAGAATACAGTGGTGGATACAGTGTGTGTGTGTGTGTGTGTGTGTGTGTGTGTGTGTGTGTGTGTGTAGTGTGTGTGTGTGTGTGTGTGTGTGTGTGTGTGTGTGTGTGTGTGTGTGTGTGTGTGTGTGTGTGTGTGTGTGTGTGTGTGTGTGAGGAAACAAATTTCTATAATGACACAGGTATTACACTGTTATTATGATTTAAACATGAAATATGAGGACATTTCATATTTCCTGTAATAGTGAATAAAGTAGAAAACTGGTGGATAGAGTAGAAAACAGTGGTGGATACAGTAGAAAACAGTGGTGGATACAGTGAGAATACAGTGATGGATATAGTGGATACAATGAATACAGTGGTGGATACAGTGGTGGATACAGTAGAATACAGTGGTGGATACAGTAGAATACAGTGGTGGATACAGTAGAAAACAGTGGTGGATACAGTAGAATACAGTGGTGGATACAGTGGTGGATACAGTAGAATACAGTGGTGGATACAGTAGAATACAGTGGTGGATACAGTGGTGGATACAGTAGAATACAGTGGTGGATACAGGGGTGGATACAGTAGAATAAAGGGGTGGATACAGTAGAAAAGAGTGGTGGAAACAATAGAATACAGTGGTGGATACAGTAGAATACAGTGGTGAAAACAGTAGAATGCAGTGGGTGATACAGTAGAATACAGTGGTGGATACAGTGGTGGATGCAGTAGAATACAGTGGTGGATACAGTAGAATACAGTGGTGGATACAGTGGTGGCTACAGTAGAAAACAGTGGTGGATACAGTAGAAAACAGTGGTGGATACAGTGGTGGATACAGTAAAATACAGTGGTGGATACAGTATGGATACAGTAGAAAACAGTGGTGGATACAGTAGAATACAGTGTTGAAAACAGGGGTGGATACAGTAGAATACAGTGGTGGATACAGGGGTGGATACAGTAGAGTACAGTGGTGGATACAGGGGTGGATACAGTAGAATACAGTGGTGGATACAGTAGAAAACAGTGGTGGATACAGGGGTGGATACAGTAGAATACAGTGGTGGATACAGTGGATACAGTAGAATACAGTGGTGGATACAGTGGTGGATAGAGTAGAATACAAGTTGGATTCAGTATAATACAGTGGTGGATACAGTGGTTGATACAGGGGTGGATACAGTAGAATACAGTGGTGGATACAGTAGAATACAGTGGTGGATACAGTAGAATACGCAGTGGTGGATACAGTGGTGGATACAGCAGTGGAGATACATGAATACAGTGGTGGGTACAGTAGAATGCAGTGTGGATGAGATGATGGATACAGTAGAACACAGTGGTGGATACAGTAGAATGCTGGATACAGGGAATACAGTGGTGGGAATACAGTGGTGGATACGGTGGTGGATGCATGGTGGATACAGTGGTGGATACAGTAGAATACAGTGGTGGATACAGTGGGTGATACAGCAGAATACAGTGGTGGATACAGTAGAATGGATTTACAGTGGTGGATACAGTAGAAAAACAGTGGTGGATACAGTGGATACAGTAGTATACAGTGATGGATACAGTAGAATACAGTGGTGGATTTCAGTGGAATACAGTGGTGGATACAGTAGAATACAGTGGATGGTGGATACAGTAGAATACAGTGGTGGATACAGTGGTGGATACAGTAGAAACAGTGCAGTAGAATACAGTGGTGGATACAGTAGAAAACAGTTGTGGATACAGTGGTGGATACAGTAGAATACAGTGGTGAATACAGTAGAATACAGTGGTAGATACAGTAGAATACAGTGGTGGATACAGTAGAATACAGTGGTGGATACAGTGATACAGTGGTGGATACAGTGGTGGTGGTGGATACAGTAGAATACAGTGGTGGATACAGTGGTGGATACAGTAGAAAACAGTGGTGGATACAGTAGAATACAGTGGTGGATACAGTAGAATACAGTTGTGGATACAGTAGAATACAGTGGTGGATACAGTGGTGGATACAGTAGAATACAGTGGTGGATACAGTAGAATACAATGGTGGATACAGGGGTGGATACAGTGGTGGATATAGTAGCAAACAGTGGTGGGTACAGGGGTGGAGACAGTATAATACAGTGCTGGATACAGTGGTGGATACAGTAGAATACAGTTGTGGATACAGTAGAATACAGTGGTGGATACAGTGGTGGATACAGTAGAATACAGTTGTGGATACAGTAGAATACAGTGGTGGATACAGTGGTAGATACAGTAGAATACAGTGGTGGATACAGTAGAATACAATGGTGGATACAGGGGTGGATACAGTGGTGGATATAGTAGCAAACAGTGGTGGGTACAGGTGGAGACAGTATGGATACAGTGGTGGATACAGTAGAATACAGTTGTGGATACAGTAGAATACAGTGGTGGATACAGTGGTGGATACAGTAGAATACAGTTGTGGATACAGTAGAATGTGGATACAGTGGTGGATACAGTGATGGAGACAGTAGAATACAGTGGTGGATACAGCAGAATACAGTGGTGGATACAGTTGAATACAGGGTTGGATACAGTAGAATACAGTGGTGGATACAGTGATGGAGACAGTAGAATACAGTGGTGGATACAGGGGTAAATACAGTAGAATACAGTGGTGGATAAATACAGTGGTGGATACAGTGGTGGATACAGGGGTGGATACAGTAGAATACAGTGGTGGGTACAGTAGAATACAGTGGTGGGTACAGTATAATACAGTGGCGGATACAGTAGAATACTGGGGTGGATACAGTAGAATACAGTGGTGGATACAGTGGTGGATACAGGTGGATACAGTAGAATACAGTGGTGGGTACAGTAGAATACAGTGGTGGATACAGTAGAATTCAGTGGTGGATACAGTAGAATACAGGGGTGGATACAGTAGAATAGAGTGGTGGAAACTGTAGAATACAGTGGTGGATACAGTAGAATACAGTGGTGGATACAGTAGAATACAGGGGTGGATACAGTAGAATACAGTGGTGGTTACAGTGGTGGATGCAGGGGTGGATACAGTAGAATACAGTGGTGGGTACAGTGGTGGATACAGCAGAATACAGTGGTGGTTACAGTGGTGGATGCAGGGGTGGATACAGTAGAATACAGTGGTGGGTACAGTGGTGGATACAGCAGAATACAGTGGTGGTTACAGTGGTGGATGCAGGGGTGGATACAGTAGAATACAGTGGTGGGTACAGTGGTGGATACAGTAGAATACAGTGGTGGTTACAGTGGTGGATGCAGGGGTGGATACAGTAGAATACAGTGGTGGATACAGTGGTGGATACAGGGGTGGATACAGTAGAATACAGTGGTGGATACAGTAGAATTCAGTAGTGGATACAGTAGAATACAGTGGTGGATACAGTAGAATTCAGTGGTGGATACAGTAGAATACAGTGGTGGATACAGTAGAATTCAGTGGTGGATAGAGTGGTGGATACAGTAGAATACAGTGGTGGATACAGTAGAATACAGTGGTGGATATAGTGGTGGATACAGTGTGGATACAGTAGAATACAGTGGTGGATGCAGTGGTGGATACAGTAGAATACAGTGGTGGATACAGTAGAATACAGTGGTGGATACAGGGGTGGATACAGTAGAAAACAGTTGTGGATACAGTGGTGGATACAGTAGAATACAGTGGTGGATACAGTAGAATACAGGGGTGGATACAGTAGAATACAGTGGTGGATACAGTAGAAATGTGGTGGATGCAGGGGGTGGATACAGTAGAATACAGTGGTGTATATAGTAGAATACAGGGGTGGATGCAGTGGTGGATACAGTAGAATACAGGGGTTGATACAGTAGAATAGAGTGGTGGATACAGTGGTGGATACAGTAGAAAACAGTTGTGGATACAGTGGTGGATACAGTAGAAGATACGGTGGTGGATACAGTGAATACATGGATACAGTGATACAGTGGTGGATACAGTAGAATACAGTGGTGGATGCAGGGTGGATACAGTAGAATACAGTGGTGGATCAGTGAATACATATGCATGGTGGATACAGTAGAATATTGGATGCAGTGAGAATACATGGTGGATACAAGTGGTGGATACTAGAACACAGGTCTTTTACAGTAGAATACAGTGGTGGATACAGTGAATACAGGGCGTGGATACAGTAGTTAAGTGGTGGATGCAGTGAGAATACAGTGGTGTTGACCAGAATAAGAGTTACATGGATACTGAATGATTCATACAGTAGATACGTCATCAGTATTTACATATCTTTCAAAGAATACATTTGATACTTTATAAATGTACAGTTGAAAGATGTGGTGGATAAGTGAATCAATATGTATAAGTGTAGGGTCATACATAATACAGTGGTGGAAATTAATTTCCATTTACTAATAAATACCAAGTGGCATACAATATTGGAATAGCTTTCAGAATCCTATGCAGTGTCGAGATAACATAGACAGATGGGATCTTTAGCATAGCTTTGTTCAGAATATTAATAGGCTTTAATCAATTAACAGTTTAATGCATTTTATAATGTATTGTTAGTTAATCTTGTATCTATTTTATAGGACATAGCACTAGTATGACAAAGAATATCATCATCACAGGTGTTTCCAGTGAAGAGTCTCATGTGAGATTATATAAGCTTATATGCAGTGATCTACTATTCCTTGAGTGCGATTAGATCGGATAATAACAGAAAAGCAGAGCTTGAAAATTTCATAGCTAGCATTCCATCGCAGACATGCTTTTTCCTGATCCGACAGACATATAGAATAACTTTTATTATAGACTGTAATTGATACTGATGTATATGATCATATTTTCTTGACCTAGTAAGAACTCTAGCAGCTGCGTTTTGGACTAACTGTAGCTTGTTTATTGAGGATGCAGGACAACCAGCTAATAAAGCATTACAGTAATCTAGTCTCGAGGTCATGAATGCATGAACTAACTTTTCTGCATCAGAAATAGATAGCATGTTACGTAGCTTAGCAATGTTTCTAAGGTGGAAAAATGCTGTTCTTGTAACATATGAAATATGATTTTGAAAGACAAGTTGCGGTCTAATATAACACCCAGGTCTTTTACTGTAGTGGATACAGTAGAAACAGTGGTGGATACATAGAATACAGTGGTGGATACAGTAGAATACAGTGGTGGATACAGTAGAATGCAGTGGTGGATACAGCATGGAGTAGAATACAGTGGTGGATACAGTAGAATATACAGTAGAATACAGTGGTGGATATAACAGTGGAAATTAATTCCATGTTTTCTTATAAGAATACCAAGTGGTGGATATAGGGTGGAAACAGAATGGCAGTGGATACAGTAGCCGGTGGCACACTAGAATCCAGTGGTGGATACAGGCACCCCGCATGTGGTTTTATTGATTGACAAAATGGTAGGTCTAGAAAGTACGATCCACACAGTGGTGGATACAGTAGAACACAGTTTAAGGAACAGTGATACAGTGGTGGATACAGTAGAATACAGTGGTGATACAGTAGATACAGTGGTGGATACAGTAAGAAAGAATCAGTGGTGATACAGTAGAATACAGTGGTGGATACAGTAGAATACAGTGGTGGATGCAGTGGTGAATGATTGAGAACACAGGTGGATAGAACAGAACAGAGCAGAAATACAGGATTATAGAAATTTTAGACATAAATGGAAGATTTGAAATGGGTCTGTAATTTTCTAGGTTATTATGATCTAATTGTGGCTTCTTAATGAGAGGTTTTATGACTGCCAACTTGAATATCAGTGGTGGATACAGTGGTGGATACAGTGTGGATACAGCAGGAATAGTGGTGGCAGCTCTTTCAGTAGTTTAGTGGGTATTGGATCTAATAAACATGTTGTTGGTTTAGATGCAATGATAAGTTTATTTAGCTCTTCCTGTCCTATGGTGGATAGTTAGTACAGTGTCAGTGGTGGATGAGGTTGTACATTTACAATTCTGTTTCTGATGCTTTCTATTTTCTCAGTGAAGAAATTCATAAAATCATTACTACTAAACTGTAACGGAATATTTTGCTCAGGCGATGCTTGTTTATTTGTTAATCTAGCCACGGTGTTAAATAAAAACCTTGGATTATTTTGGTTATTTTTATTAGTTTTGCGGAGATGCTCAGCCTGGCTGCTTTTAGACTATCTTTCCACGATTCTAAAGACCTCTAAATTAGGTGGTTACAGGGGTGGATACAGTGGATGCGGGATTGGATACAGTAGAATACGATTGGTGGATACAGTACGGTGGTGGATACAGCAGAATACAATACAGTGGTGGATACAGTGGTGGATACAGTAGAATACAGTGGTGGATACAGTAGAATACAGTGGTGGATACAGTAGAATGATACAGTGGTGGATACAGTGATACAGTAGAATACAGTGGTGGATACAGTAGAATACAGTGGTGGATACAGTAGAATACAGTGGTGGATACAGTGGTGGATACAGTAGAATACAGTGGTGGATACAGTAGAATACAGTGGTGGATACAGTGGTGGATACAGTGGTGGATACAGTAGAATACAGTGGTGGATACAGTGGATACAGTGGTGGATACAGTGGTGGATACAGTAGAATACAGTGGTGGATACAGATACAGTAGAATGCAGTGGTGGATACAGTAGAATACAGTGGTGGATACAGTAGAATACAGTGGTGGATACAGTGGTGGATACAGTGGTGGATACAGTGAGAATGCAGTGGTGGATACAGTAGAATGGTGGTGGATACAGTAGAATACAGTGGTGGATACAGTAGAATGAGTGGTGGATACAGTGAGATACAGGGGTGGATACAGTAGAATACAGTGGTGGATACAGTAGAATAGAGTGGTGGAAACAGTAGAATTCAGTGGTGGATACAGTGAGAAGTAGAATGCAGTGGTGGATACAGTAGAATACAGTGGTGGATACAGTAGAATACAGTGGTGGATACAGTGGTGGATACAGTGGTGGATGTGGTGGTGGACAGTAGACAGTAGAATACAGTGGTGGATACAGTAGAATAGAGTGGTGGAAACAGTAGAATACAGTGGTGGATACAGTAGAATACAGTGGTGGATACAGTAGAATACAGTGGTGGATACAGTAGAATACAGTGGTGATTTCAGTGGAATACATTGGTGGATACAATAGAATACAGTTGGGAATACAGTATAATACAGTGGCGGATACAGTAGAATACAGGGGTGGATACAGTAGAATACAGTGGTGGATACAGGGGTGGATACAGTAGAAAACAGTGGTGGATACAGTAGGATACAGTGGTGGATACAGCAGAATACAGTGGTGGATACAGTGATGGAGACAGTAGAATACAGTGGTGGATACAGTGGTGGATACAGTAGAATACAGTGGTGGATACAGGGGTGGATACAGTAGAAAACAGTGGTGGATACAGTGATGGAGACAGTAGAATACAGTGGTGGATACAGTAGAATACAGTGGTGGATACAGTGATGGATACAGTGAATACAGTGGATACAGTGGTGGATACAGTAGAATACAGTGGTGGATACAGTAGAATGCAGTGGTGGATACAGTGATGGATACAGTGGTGGAATACAGGGGTGGATACAGTGGAATGCAGTGATGGAGACAGTAGAATACAGGGGTGGATACAGTGATGGAGACAGTAGAATACAGTGGTGGATACAGTGATGGAGACAGTAGAATACAGTGGTGGATACAGCAGAATACAGTGGTGGATACAGTGATGGAGACAGTAGAATACAGGGGTGGATACAGGGGTAAATACAGTAGAATACAGTGGTGGATACAGTAGAATACAGGGGTGGATACAGTAGAATACAGTGGTGGATACAGTGGTGGATACAGTGGTGGATACAGTAGAATACAGGGGTGGATACAGTGGTGGATACAGGGGTGGATACAGTAGAATACAGTGGTGGATACAGTAGAATTCAGTGGTGGATACAGTAGAATACAGGGGTGGATACAGTAGAATAGAGTGGTGAAAACAGTAGAATACAGTGGTGGATACAGTAGAATACAGGGGTGGATACAGTAGAAAGCAGTGGTGAATACAATAGAATACAGTGGTGGACACAGTAGAATACAGTGGTGGATACAGTAGAATACAGTGGTGGATGCAGTGGTGGATACAGTAGAATAAAGGGGTGGATACAGTAGAATAGAGTGGTGGAAACAGTAGAATACAGTGGTGGATACAGGGGTGGTTACACTAGAATACAGTGGTGGATACAGGGGTGGTTACACTAGAATAAAGTGGTGGATACAGTAGAATTCAGTGGTGGATACAGTGGATACAGTGGTGGATACAGTAGAATATAGGGGTGAATACAGTAGAATAGAGTGGTGAAAACAGTAGAATACAGTGGTGGATACAGTAGAATACAGGGGTGGATACAGTAGAAAGCAGTGGTGAATACAATAGAATACAGTGGTGGATACAGTAGAATACAGTGGTGGATGCAGTGGTGGATACAGTAGAATAAAGGGGTGGATACAGTAGAATAGAGTGGTGGAAACAGTAGAATACAGTGGTGGATACAGTGGTGGATACAGTAGAATACAGTGGTGGATACAGGGGTGAATACAGTAGAATTCAGTGGTGGATACAGTGGTGGATACAGTAGAATACAGTGGATACAGTAGAATACAGGGGTGGATACAGTAGAAAGCAGTGGTGAATACAATAGAATACAGTGGTGGATACAGTAGAATACAGTGGTGGATACAGTAGAATACAGTGGTGGATGCAGTGGTGGATACAGTAGAATAAAGGGGTGGATACAGTAGAATAGAGTGGTGGAAACAGTAGAATACAGTGGTGGATACAGGGGTGGTTACACTAGAATAAAGTGGTGGATACAGGGGTGGATACAGTAGAATACAGTGGTGGATACAGTGGTGGATACAGTAGAATACAGTGGTGGATACAGTGGTGGATGCAGTGGTGGATACAGTAGAATACAGGGGTGGATACAGTAGAATAGAGTGGTGGAAACAGTAGAATACAGTGGTGGATACAGTAGAATACAGTGGTGGAAACAGTAGAATACAGTGGTGGATACAGTAGAATACAGTGGTGGATACAGTAGAATAGAGTGGTGGAAACAGTAGAATACAGTGGTGGATACAGTAGAATACAGGGGTGGATACAGTAGAATACAGTGGTGGATACAGTAGAATACAGTGGTGGAAACAGTAGAATACAGTGGTGGATACAGTAGAATACAGTGGTGGATACAGTAGAATACAGTGGTGGATACAGTAGAATACAGTGGTGGAAACAGTAGAATACAGTGGTGGATACAGTAGAATACAGGGTGGATACAGTAGAATGCAGTGGTGGATACAGGGGTGGTTACACTAGAATAAAGTGGTGGATACAGGGGTGGATACAGTAGAATACAGTGGTGGATACAGTAGAATACAGTGGTGGATACAGTGGTTACTAGAATAAAGTGGTGGATACAGGGGTGGATACAGTAGAATACAGTGGTGGATACAGTAGAATACAGTGGTGGATACAGGGGTGGATACAGTAGAATACAGTGGTGGATACAGGGGTGGTTACACTAGAATAAAGTGGTGGATACAGGGGTGGATACAGTAGAATACAGTGGTGGATACAGTAGAATACAGTGGTGGATACAGTGGTGGATACAGTAGAATACAGTGGTGGATACAGTAGAATACAGTGGTGGATACAGTAGAATACAGTGGTGGATACAGTAGAATAAAGGGGTGGATACAGTAGAATAGAGTGGTGGAAACAGGGGTGGTTACACTAGAATAAAGTGGTGGATACAGGGGTGGATACAGTAGAATACAGTGGTGGATACAGTAGAATACAGTGGTGGATACAGTGGTGGATACAGTAGAATACAGTGGTGGATACAGTAGAATACAGTGGTGGATACAGTAGAATACAGTGGTGGATACAGTAGAATAAAGGGGTGGATACAGTAGAATAGAGTGGTGGAAACAGGGGTGGTTACACTAGAATAAAGTGGTGGATACAGGGGTGGATACAGTAGAATACAGTGGTGGATACAGTGGTGGATACAGTAGAATACAGTGGTGGATACAGTGGTGGATACAGTAGAATACAGTGGTGGATACAGGGGTGGATACAGTAGAATACAGTGGTGGATACAGTAGATTTCAGTAGTGAATACAGTGGTGGATACAGTAGAATACAGTGGTGGGTACAGGGGTGGATACAGTAGAATACAGTGGTGGATACAGTAGAATACAGTGGTGGATACAGTGGTGGATACAGTAGAATACAGGGGTGGATACAGTAGAATACAGTGGTGGATACAGTAGAATACAGTGGTGGATGCAGGGGTGGATACAGTAGAATACAGTGGTGGATACAGTAGAATACAGTGGTGAATACAGTAGAATACAGTGGTGGGTACAGGGGTGGATACAGTAGAATACAGTGGTGGATACAGTAGAATACAGTGGTGGATACAGTAGAATACAGTGGTGGATACAGTGGTGGATACAGTAGAAAGCAGTGGTGGATACAGAAGAAAACAGTGGTGGATACAGGGGTGGATACAGTAGAATACAGTGGTGGATACAGGGGTGGATACAGTAGAATACAGTGGTGGATACAGGGGTGGATACAGTAGAATACAGTTGTGGATACAGGGGTGGATACAGTAGAATACAGTTGTGGATACAGGGGTGGATACAGTAGAATACAGTGGTGGAAACAGTAGAATACAGGGGTGGATACAGTAGATTTCAGTAGTGGATACAGGGGTAAATACAGTAGAATACAGTTGTGTCCAAAAGTCATTTTTTAAGAATGTTGTAAATGGAAGAACGAAGACTAGTATCTCACAAAATGATTGGGCAAAAAAAGCATCTACATCTAAATGCTTCTTTTCACTATGTAAAAAAAGACAGAATACATTGACTACAACATAATCAGTTATTAATATTTAATTGCTTCTCTCTTGTTTTTGCGTGTGTTCATAATGTCTTCGACTGACAGACTGGACAAAAATTATGTCAAATTATTTGCCATGTTTTTATTGGGTTATTTTCAGGTAAAACAAGCATAATTGACTAACTATGCTTATAAAATCTTTAATATTAATTTAATAACGGGTGATGTCATGTCTTACTAGCAGCTGCTGAACTTTATGGCTTTAATCAAATTTCTTAGAAATCTCCTGTGCTTCCTTGTTCCTCTATAGAGCATGTGACAGAGGAAAAACATCAAATATATGGTTCCTATGACAAAGATACGGATGTACACGGTCTCAAAGCATCATTTACATACAGCTCAGAGGGAACACCTGACTGTATTTGTATGATTTGTATGATCTATGTGTGTGTGTGTGTGTGTGTGTGGCCGTGTGTGTGTGTGTGAGGGGCAGTAGGGGAGTGTGTGTGTGTGTATTTTGAATGTTACTCAGCAAACACTGCCAATGTAGGTCACCTTGATTTAAACAGTAACACATTTATGGATATAAATAAAATGGATGCTTGAACTCAGTGTGTGGAAATATACATTTGCTTTATAATGTTGTGTGTGTGTGTGTGTATCAGAGATTATACTGACAATATATACAGTGTATGTGTGTGTGTGTGTGTGTGTGTGTGTATGTGTGATACAGTAGATGTATTATAATATAGAATATAAACAGTAGATGTTAGGGTTAGTATTATCCTTAGATTTGACAGAACCGGGTTAATGTGATCACACTTCCTGGTGTGTGTGTGTGTGTGTGTGTGTGTGTGTGTGTGTGTGTGTGTGTGTCAGCTGAACATATGAAATTGAAACTAGCATCATTCAGACAAAACAGAATGATTATTTATTGTTGAAAATTTGTAATGATACTTATAAGAGAAATGCTATTAACTGTTCAGCATTTTACATTGAGTGTATGTGCCGTAATTTAGATATATTTTTAAGATGGTAGAATGCAGTTTTATAGATGCTAGAAACGTGGCTTTCAAATGAATTACTGGTTATCCAATGTTTTATATCAGCTTTGCATTCCGTTAATCTTGTGAACTGGTAAGTCTCGTTAGGTCGTGAAGATATATAGAGCTGAGTATCGTCAGCATAACAATGAAAACTAACGCCATGCTTCCTAATGATATCTCCCAGTGGTAGCACGGTAGTATACGGTATAAATCCTGACTGGAAATCCTCACAGATGCCATTTCTTTCTAAAAAGGAGCGTAGTTGTGAAGACACTGCCTTTTCCAGTATCTTTGACAGAACGAGTAGATTTGAGATTGGCCTGTAATTTACTAGACTTCTGAGTAAGTTAGAATTAAACTTTCAGTCATTGAATATTAATAGAAGATTGAGAAATATTATGCTGTATTATGCATACATTAATGACAGATATGAAAAGACTCAAGTCCATATGATGGTAAATTTAATGTACATATTTACACATACACGTTTAAAAATAGATAGTTTCTTAAAAGCTTTTTGTAACACACTCTGCTGTAAATCTGTCCATTTTATTCTGTGGTGTTCATTAACGTACATGAAAGATGATTGCTGTATTATTCGTGTTTCCTGGTGTTCTTCTGAAGTAGGTCAGGTGATTCACTCCATCATGATGATGACCTTCACCAACAGGAAGTTCAACAGTGGAGACAAAAGAGCCTTCATCAACAGTTTCTGGGTGTGGAAGCTTTGTGCTTAGATCAATTAGTGAGTAAATATATGAAATAGTCATTGAGTCATTAGTGTATGTGTGTGTGTGAGAGAGAGAGAGAGAGAGAGAGAGAGACAGAGAGTGTGTGTGTGTGTGTGTGTGGACTGGTAATCCCTACATTATGGGGAAAAAATGTCCCCACAAAGATGGCAATATCCAAAATCCTTGTCCTTGTGGGGAAATTTTTTGGTCCCCATGAGAAAACATCTTATAAATCACACTAAGTGATGTTTTTTGAAAAAGTAAAAATGCAGAATGTCTCCTGTGATGGGTAGGTTTAGGGGCAGGGGCAGTGTAGGGGGATAGAAAATACGGTTTGTACAGTATAAAATGCACTACGCCTATGGAATGTCCCCATAAAACATGAAACACAACATGTGTGTGTGTGTGTGTGTGTGTGTGTGTGTGTGTGTGTGTGTGTGTGTGTGTGTGTGTGTGTGTGTGTGTGTGTGTGTGTGTGTGTGTGTGTGTGTGTGAGTGTGTGTGTGTGTGTGTGTGTGTGTGTGTGTGTGTGTGTGTGTGTGTGTGTGTGTGTGTGTGTGTGTCAGCTGAACATATGAAATTGAAACCAGCATCATTCAGACAAAAATCAGAATGATTATTTATTGTTGAAAATTTGTAATGATGCTTATAAGAGAAATGCATTCAATCATTTATTGAAACGAGTCATTTTTCTCCTGAATTACTGTTAGTTCCTTATATTTTTCTCACAATCAGTTTATTGTTAATCCAAATATTATATATAAATACATATTTAAAGAGAAAAGAAAAGAGAAGTTCTGCATGTTGTGAATGATGCAGGAGCTGCCGGTCTCAGTACAGGCTCAGGATCAGTGGCAGCAGCAGTGGCAGCAGCAGATGCACTGAAGCGCTGAGGCCGGGATCTCCGCTCGAGCTGCTGCTGATGATGATGCTGATGATGCTCTGTGTGGCTGTCACCACTGGGCTGGTGCTGTTACTGCCTTGGCCGGCTGGAGGTGTAGTTCTTGTGCTTGTGGTTGTTGCTGTAGTTGCAGCTGCTGTTGTAGTGTTGGTGGTGTTCATGCTGTCTGTGGTTGTAGCTGAACTTGCTGTCGCTGGGTTCTGAAGCGTCACGAAAAGGATTTGCTTATCATGATAAATCTCTTTGATAAAGGTACAGTTAGAGTGCAAATCATGCTCAGACACGCCCACGTCTGACATCATTTCCCCTGCCCCTTTATCTTATCCAAGGAAATATTAAAATCAAGCATTTTGAATATCACAGCAGGCTCTTCATCAGCACTGATTTTCTTTTCCACTTCCATGCGTAACATTTATTTTTGTTTCACTCTATCAAGTTTTAAAAGGTTTTAATATTCTATAGTGTTTGCTAAACTATTACAGTAAAGCGTCACCAAGAACAAAAATAACCTCTTCATTTAATCTACTTAATTTGCATTACCTGATAGAGAGTAAAATATATATATATATATATATATATATATATATATATATATATATATATATATATATATATATATATATATATATATATATATATTTTTTTTTATCAAAATACACTTATTATTTACATAGATGATTTCCTTAATTAATTTAATCAAGAAAGAAATCAAAATTACCTGTGCAGATGTAAATAACAGCAGAGCTGCCATCAGCAACGTAAGAACCCGGATCTTGAACATGATGGGATCGGGTCTGATCTGCTGATGTTAGTCCGGTTAGTGATGGACAAACCCCTGCTGAAGGCTTTTATACTCCCTCTGAACAGCCAATCAGCTGGCAGATTTTAATCATGTCACTCGTACAGTCCTTCTTAATGTTTCTTATTTCAAATTAAATTAAATAAACATTATTTTGTCATATTTACCAGTACAAATACATAAACATCCTTAAAACTTATTTCTGCTTTATACAAAAATTTAGTACAATATATTAAAACTTGATCAGAAATGTATTTTGAATAGAATATATTTTCCCATTGTAACACTTTTGTTTTAAACACAAATCTAATGTAAGGAATTCAATCTAATTCAGCAAATCTTATCTGGTTGTGTTATATGCATCTCGATTAAATGATGTATATGGCAACAACAAAAAAAATACAGATTCTTTTATTTGAGATAGTGAAGATAAATAACTCAATGAATATGTGACCTTGGTTGGCCGCTACACTGTGTGTTTTAAATCAAAGATATTTGAACAGGATATGATAGTTTTGTCTGAATCAGTGATACTGTATGAAAGCAGACGCGGTGTTCAATAGCACAGGGAGAACGACTGGAATGCTCAAACATTATTATCCCGTCTAGAACTTCCAAAAGTTTAGAAGAAGAAAAAACATTTGTATTGGTGTTCGTGACAAAGACAATGACCGTGTGTCCAATGAATTGAAAATGAAATGGCAGGAAATGGCCTGTGCCGTCAGATTATCAGATACATCAGAGGACGCATTTGCATTTGGCTGTTAGAACGAGAAAACATACACTGAGCATATTATGAGTGGTTATAATGAAATCGCACAGCTGTGCTGCACATATTCCTGGTTACTCTGAAAAGCAGGGATTACACAAACATCTAGCAGAGGTAAAAAGCTCAAGCACAAAAAAGGGAAAGTTGGCACACCACAGCTCCATATATGATTTATTGCAAGGTTTGTGGCCGTTCAGTTCTTGGTTGCATGTTTGAGATCGCTTTGACAGATCACACAGGGGCATTAGCACAATCTCAGACAGGATTTTCAGTTTCAGCTTCTGCAATTTAGTGTGATTGTCACACTTCAGCCCAACAAATGAGACTGAATCAGAATTTGTTATAATGTTATGCCTGATCATTGTGTGTGTGTTTAAATATGTATATATATATATATATATATATATATATATATATATATATAGAGAGAGAGAGAGAGAGAGAGAGAGAGAGAGAAATTAAATATACATGAAACTTCCACAGAAAGTCCCTGACTACAAACAAATAGTTGATGCAAAACTCATCAGAGAGCTGAGCAGAAGACCGCAGTGGATATAATGAGCTGAAGCAGTGGAGCCAGTGGCCTTGGCAGTGGTGGTGAAGCCGGTTGTCTGGGCAGTGGTGGTGGAGCCAGTGGTCTCGGCAGTGGTGGTGTAGGCAGTGGTCGGGGCAGTGGTGGTGGAGCCAGTGGTCTCTGCAGTGGTGGTGAAGCCAGTGGTGGTGGAGCCAGTGGTCTGGGCAGTGGTGGTGGAGCCAGTGGTCGGGGCAGTGGTGGTGGAGCCAGTGGTCTCTGCAGTGGTGGTGAAACCAGTGGTCGGGGCAGTGGTGGTGGAGCCAGTGGTCTCTGCAGTGGTGGTGGAGCCAGTGGTCTCTGCAGTGGTGGTGGAGCCAGTGGTCGGGGCAGTGGTGGTGGAGCCAGTGGTCTGGGCAGTGGTGGTGGAGCCAGTGGTCTGGGCAGTGGTGGTGGAGCCAGTGGTCGGGCAGTGGTGGTGGAGCCAGTGGTCTGGGCAGTGGTGGTGGAGCCAGTGGTCTCTGCAGTGGTGGTGTAGGCAGTGGTCGGGGCAGTGGTGGTGGAGCCAGTGGTCTCTGCAGTGGTGGTGAAGCCAGTGGTGGTGGAGCCAGTGGTCTGGGCAGTGGTGGTGGAGCCAGTGGTCTGGGCAGTGGTGGTGGAGCCAGTGGTCGGGGCAGTGGTGGTGGAGCCAGTGGTCTCTGCAGTGGTGGTGAAGCCAGTGGTCGGGCAGTGGTGGTGGAGCCAGTGGTCTGGGCAGTGGTGGTGGAGCCAGTGGTCTGGGCAGTGGTGGTGGAGCCAGTGGTCGGGCAGTGGTGGTGGAGCCAGTGGTCTGGGCAGTGGTGGTGGAGCCAGTGGTCTGGGCAGTGGTGGTGGAGCCAGTGGTCTGGGCAGTGGAGGTGGAGCCAGTTGTCTGGGCAGTGGTGGTGGAGCCAGTGGTCTGGGCAGTGGTGGTAGACCTAGTGGTCTGCGCAGTGGTGGTGGAGCCAGTGGTCTCTGCAGTGGTGTTGAAGCCAGTGGTCGGGGCAGTGGTGGTGGAGCCAGTGGTCTGGGCAGTGGTGGTGGAGCCAGTGGTCTGCGCAGTGGGGGTGAAGCCAGTGGTCTGGGCAGTAGTGGTGGACCCAGTGGTCTCTGCAGTGGTGGTGAAGCCAGTGGTCTGGGCAGTGGTGGTGGAGCCAGTGGGCTGGGCAGTGGTGGTGGAGCCAGTGGTCGGGGCAGTGGTGGTGGAGCCAGTGGTTTCTGCAGTGGTGTTGAAGCCAGTGGTCGGGGCAGTGGTGGTGGAGCCAGTGGTCTGGGCAGTGGTGGTAGAGCTAGTGGTCTGCGCAGTGGTGGTGGAGCCAGTGGTCTCTGCAGTGGGGGTGAAGCCAGTGGTCTGGGCAGTAGTGGTGGACCCAGTGGTCTCTGCAGTGGTGGTGAAGCCAGTGGTCTGGGCAGTGGTGGTGGAGCCAGTGGGCTGGGCAGTGGTGGTGGAGCCAGTGGTCGGGGCAGTGGTGGTGGAGCCAGTGGTCTGGGCAGTGGAGGTGGAGCCAGTTGTCTGGGCAGTGGTGGTGGAGCCAGTGGTCTGGGCAGTGGTGGTGGAGCCAGTGGTCTGGGCAGTGGTGGTGGAGCCAGTGGTCTGGGCAGTGGTGGTGGAGCCAGTGGTCTCTGCAGTGGGGTGAAGCCAATGGTCTGGGCAGTGGTGGTGGAGCCAGTGGTCTGGGCGGTGGTGGTGGAGCCAGTGGTCTCTGCAGTGGGGTGAAGCCAGTGGTCTGGGCAGTGGTGGTGGAGCCAGTGGTCTGGGCAGTGGTGGTGGAGCCAGTGGTCTCTGCAGTGGTGGTGAAGCCAGTGGTCTGGGCAGTGGTGGTGAAGCCAGTAGTCTCTGCAGTGGTGGTGAAGCCAGTGGTCTGGGCAGTGGTGGTGGAGCCAGTGGTCTCTGCAGTGGTGGTGGAGCCAGTGGTCTCTGCAGTGGTGGTGGAGCCAGTGGTCTCTGCAGTGGTGGTGGAGCCAGTGGTCTGGGCAGTGGTGGTGGAGCCAGTGGTCTGGGCAGTGGTGGTGAGCCAGTGGTCTCTGCAGTGGTGGTGGAGCCAGTGGTCTCTGCAGTGGTGGTGAAGCCAGTGGTCTCTGCAGTGGTGGTGAAGCCAGTGGTCTGGGCAGTGGTGGTGGAGCCAGTGGTCTCTGCAGTGGTGGTGGAGCCAGTGGGCTGGGCAGTGGTGGTGGGGCCAGTGGTCTCGGCAGTGGTGGTGGAGCCAGTGGTCTCTGCAGTGGTGGTGGAGCCAGTGGTCTGGGCAGTGGTGGTGGAGCCAGTGGTCTCTGCAGTGGTGGTGGAGCCAGTGGTCTCTGCAGTGGTGGTGGGGCCAGTGGTCTCGGCAGTGGTGGTGGAGCCAGTGGTCTGGGCAGTGGTGGTGGACTGGGAAGTGGAAAAAAAAAACTATAACACTTTACAACAAGGTCTCATTTGTGAATTGAGGACACCTAAACTATATCACCGATCTCTGCTCGCATTGACACTATATGATGATTAGCTGATGACATCACTGTTCTCACCAGAGCGTCTGTACAGATTCTGCTGCATTATTTTCCTGTTAACACTGTGAAGCAGCTTTGAAACAACTGGACTTGTTAAAAGCGCAATATAAATAAAGGTTACTTGACTTGACAAGAGTTAATGTATTAACAAACATTGATTAACAATGAGCAATATATTTTTACAACATTTAATAATCTTTGTCAGTGTTAGTTACTAAAAATGTAATTATTGATTGTTTGTTCATGTTAGTGTCACATGCCTGTCCTGTCTTGTGTGCACATGTGGGTTTTGTCTTGTTAAGCAGGTGCTCCTGTCATTCAGTACGTTTACATGGACAACAATACTCCGATATTAATCTGATTAAGACCATACTCTGATTAAGAAACTACCATGTAAACAGCGATTTCTAATTACCTTAATCCGATTAAAGCCATACTCAAATTAAACAAAAATCGAATTAAGACATGTGGAGTATGCCTATTTTAGTCGCATTATCGAAGTGCATTGTAGACATGTAGTCATTGTAGACATGTACACACCTTAATCTAACTATTAACGTCGTTTGGATTTTTCGCCGCATTTTGCGACAGGACACATACACTCAGTGGTCAAACGTTTGACGGCAAACAAGAGAAGCATGGCTTCGAGCAAGAATGACATGCTGCCGACTGAAAGCACAGAGGAGGCCTGTTGCTGGAGAATTTGTATCCGCCGTCGTCTATTTGCACGTATAGCATGAACAATTAACTGCACTTGAAACTCTCGTAAAATTAAAAATGAAACACCCAAAACTGTATGTGGTACCATAACAAAGACGAACTGCGTGAAATTCTTGAGGGAACGTCGGGCGGAGTGGCATGGAGACATAATGACGTGTGCTCTTAATCGATTTATGTTCTATAACATGTAAAATGGGAACATGAATGGATTACTCTAAAAGCAACTCATGTAAACACCTTAATCAGATTATTGTCTTATTCAGAATAAGGTCAATAATTAGATTACTGCTGTCCATGTAAACGTAGTCATTGTCTGATCCATCCCCCTTGTTATCTGATTATTGGTTCATTTGCCCCACCTGTGTTCCCTGATTCCCTGCTTGATTTATCCCCTTTATATACTTCTTGTGTTTGTCAGTCTTTGTCGGATCGTTGTATTGTCTACGTCTCCCGGTTCCCCGTGATCTTTGTTGGTTGGTTTATGTTTATATCTTGTGATTCTTATTATGTGTTTTCCCCCCTTGTGGGTTTTGTTTTGAGTTTATGTTTTGTTTTGATAATAAATCCTTTAAGCTGTACTTGAGTCCTCGCACCTGTTTGTCTTTTGTGTGATCGTGACAGAACGATCCGACCATTGAGGACTGGGGTTAGGGTTAGGGTTAGGTAAGGACACTCTCCAACTATTTACAGCTAGCCAAGTATGTGAGCTCACGTTACATCCGTCAGCAGAGGGCTGACGTGAGGGACTTCGCCTGCAGTTTCCTCATTGAGGTGGACCATATGAGCTACACTGAGGCGGATATCAAGGATGTGTTTAATATCTGTTTGGATATGCCTCTCAGCCAGGGGGAGCTTCTGGGATTCTGGAACTTTGTCTACTACATCTACCATCTTGGTAAGCCAGAAAATCTACGGCCAGCAGAATCCCAGACCACTGACTGTTCCCTTCCATCTACAGTCAGTGGAGGCCCCAGTCCTCCGATGAAACGGAGAAGGAGGAGGAAGAACATGCCTACTTCATCAGACCCCTCCGCTGAGGAGGATCCGTCTTCAGGGTTAGGAGTTCCGGTGGTCCCTGTGCCGGTGGATCGTGTTCCGGTGGTCCCTGTGCCGGTGGATCATGTTCCGGTGGATCGTGTTCCGGTGGTCCCAGTTCCGGTTGATCGTGTTCCGGTGGATCGTGTTTTAGTGGTCCCTGTTCCGGTTGATCGTGTTCCGGTGGATCGTGTTCCGGTGGTCCCTGTGCCGGTGGTCCTTGTGCCGGCTGAACTCTGCTGGCCGCCATGGTCTCCTAAGCTTTTTGGTTGCCCTGTCCCTCCCTTGTTTTCCCCTTCCTTGTCTGTCCCTCCCGTGCCGCCCTGGTCTGTCCCTCCCGTCCCGCCCTGGTCTGTCCCTCCCGTGCCGCCCTGGTCTGTCCTCCCCTCCCTCCCTGGTCTGTCCCTCCCGTCCCTCCCTGGTCTGTCCCTCCCGTGCCGCCCTGGTCTGTCCCTCCCGTGCCGCCCTGGTCTGTCCCTCCCGTGCCGCCCTGGTCTGTCCCTCCATCCCGCCCTGGTCTGTCCCTCCCGTCCCTCCTGGTCTGTCCCTCCCGTGCCCCCTGGTCTGTCCCTCCCGTCCCGCCCTGGTCTGTCCCTCCCGTCCCGCCCTGGTCTGTCCCTCCCGTCCCTCCCTGGTCTGTCCCTCCCGTGCCCCTGGTCTGTCCCTCCCGTCCCGCCCTGGTCTGTCCCTCCCGTCCCTCCCTGGTCTGTCCCTCCCGTGCCCCTGGTCTGTCCCTCCCGTCCCGCCCTGGTCTGTCCCTCCCGTCCCGCCCCTGGTCTGTCCCTCCGTCCCGCCTGGTCTGTCCCTCCCGTCCCGCCCTGGTCTGTCCCTCCCGTGCCCCTGGTCTGTCCCTCCCGTGCCCCCTGGTCTGTCCCTCCCGTGCCCCTGGTCTGTCCCTCCCGTCCCGCCCTGGTCTGTCCCTCCCGTGCCCCTGGTCTGTCCCTCCCGTGCCCCTGGTCTGTCCCTCCCGTCCCGCCCTGGTCTGTCCCTCCCGTGCCCCTGGTCTGTCCCTCCCGTCCCGCCCTGGTCTGTCCCTCCCGTCCCGCCCTGGTCTGTCCCTCCCGTCCCTCCTGGTCTGTCCCTCCGTGCCGCCCTGGTCTGTCCCTCCCGTCCCGCCCTGGTCTGTCCCTCCCGTCCCTCCTGGTCTGTCCCTCCCGTGCCGCCCTGGTCTGTCCCTCCCGTGCCGCCTGGTCTGTCCCTCCCGTGCCGCCCTGGTCTGTCCCTCCCGTCCCGCCCTGGTCTGTCCCTCCCGTGCCGCCCTGGTCTGTCCCTCCGTCCCTCCTGGTCTGTCCCTCCCGTCCCTCCTGGTCTGTCCCTCCCGTGCCGCCCTGGTCTGTCCCTCCCGTCCCGCCTGGTCTGTCCCTCCCCCGTCCCGCCCTGGTCTGTCCCTCCCGTCCGGCCCTGGTCTGTCCCTCCCGTCCCGCCCTGGTCTGTCCCTCCGTCCCGCCCTGGTCTGTCCCTCTCGTCCCGCCCTGGTCTGTCCCTCCCGTCCCTCCTGGTCTGTCCCTCCCGTGCCTCCCTGGTCTGTCCCTCCCGTCCCGCCCTGGTCTGTCCCTCCCGTCCCGCCCTGGTCTGTCCCTCCCGTCCCGCCCTGGTCTGTCCCTCCCGTCCCGCCCTGGTCTGTCCCTCCCGTCCCGCCCTGGTCTGTCCCTCCCGTCCCGCCCTGGTCTGTCCCTCCCGTTCCGCCCTGGTCTGTCCCTCCCGTGTATGTCTAAATATGTTTAGATCTTCACAGTGAAAGGTAACACTTCCCAAATTTCTGTGTAAACAATGAGAGACGTACATGCGCGAGATCCACTTCGGCGCTTTCGCTTGCGCAGACTAAAGCCAGAACGAGCGAATGTCCCAACAGGAAACACGCACGCGCGCCCTCGGATCAGTCGGACGTAGTGCTGTACAACAGGTAAAAACGATATAAATACTGTTGGTTTTCTCACACAAACCACTGGTTTGGTGTCTTAGGCCATCAGTGTGTACTTACGATGGGGGATTGTTTAATTTGGACTTCTCTGTGTATGCTCTTTGAGGTGGTGACCATAGACCTGCATTATGTGAGGCACAGACAAGAACGGTTTGACCTAAAATGATCAAAATTGAAACTACTGGAGAAACAAATACTCCTACATCTCGGATGCCCATGAGGTCAGCTAAAACATATCAACATTTAATTTCAAAGTGAACTATCCCTTTAAGCTGCACTTGAGTCCTCGCACCCGTTTGTCTTTTGTGTGATCGTGACAGTTAGTTCACATTGCATTAACTGATGTTAACAGATACAACTTTTCATTTTAAAAATGTATTTTGTAAACTTTTAAAATGAACTAAGATTAATACAGTAGATGCTGTAGAACTGTTATGCATTGTTAGTTTGTGTTTAATGTATGAAACCTTATTGTAAAGTGTTAACAGAACCAAAATACAAAGAGGAAGAAAAGTGACCATGGCACTGTATGTATATTTTATACTTTTGCTGTTTCAGTTGTAAGTGATCATAAGCATTTTGAATCATTGCAAAAATCTTCATTGGCCAAAAAATACTTTATCACAAAAACCCAATTTTTTTTTGGCCCTGGTTCCAAATGACCTGCTAACATATTTTCAGTGATCACATCAACAGCACATTTTAAAGAGTCAAGTCACCTTTATAGTGCTTTTAACAATGCCAAAGGTTTCCTCCAGAGAAAGACATGCAGTCTTCATTGCACCTGAAAGAACCATAATCGGCGCTTTTTTCTGTGAAGCTGCTCTGAACAATCTCCACTGTGTAAATGAAGAGGACTTGAAAACATCTTTAATATAAACTATCTTACTCACGACAGCAATAGATAAAAAATAACATGCATTTTGAAATATTCCTCCAGTGTAAATATCCATGTGAATATATAGTAAAGTGTTGTTTATTCATCATGACCCTTCAGAAATCCCTCTGATATGAGTTATGATGCTCACCTGCGCAGTGAAGAGCATCAGGCAGATGCAGAGGAGCGCGGCGCGTCTCATCGTCTCAGGGCGTAGGGTCTCTGTCTGTCTGTAGTGCCCATCCGTCCATCCATGCTTAATAAACACACTTCCTCAAATACTGCGGTCCTGTGCCATTGCAGTATGCAAAATCCTGTTTATTAATGTGAAGCGAGTCTCAGTTATTATGGAAATCCCTCTCCATCAGAGTGAAGCATGGTGGGAAATGTCAACATGTTGCTCTTTAGGAGCTCGTTTCCCGACTCCAATGTTCTTCCCTTCCCGTTCACAGCTCAACTTCCATAGTCATATGTGACCCGGGACCACAAACCCAGGCATAAGGGTCTATTTCTGTTTAAATTGAGATCATCATCTGAAAGCTGAATAATAATCATCACTGATGTGTGGTTTGTTAGGATGGGATAATATTTGAAAATCTGGAATCTGAGGGTGCAAAACATCTAAATATTGAGAAAATCTCCTTTAAAGTTGTCCAAATGAAATCCTTAGCCATGCATAATACTACTAATAATACATTTCTGATATAGTTACGGTAGGAAATATCTTCATGAACATGATTTTAATATTATCCTGATGATTTATGGCATAAATGAAGAATTTATGCGATGTGTTGTTGCAGATAAACCCGTGAGATTATGCCACAGATCTGATGTGCGTCAAACCCTTTTCACTGTGTGTTGTTTAATTATTCTCATCATGTTTATGAATTGTCTTGCTCTTCTTTAAAAATATCTGATCATTCTTAAATCAAGAGAAGCAACATGAGGTAAACAGGAATGCAGTTTAGTTTTGTGATGATAGTTTGAGGACAATAATCCATAATAATTTGAGGAAATGTTTCTGAACAAATGGAAATAATTGAAAACTTTAGGTTTGCATAATCAAATGTAGTGAAAAGCATTGGTGATGTCAAAGCTGAGAGGTGAACACACAGTTTCTGTGACGAGCTCCAGATCCTGATGATCCTGATGATCCTGATGCAGTAAATCATCTTTGAGAGGAAGTTACAGTTTTCACAGCACAACTCTCCAGAAATCATCTCCTTATTAAACGTTTGGTCTCCTCTAAAACACACAGTCCTGCACTATCATGAGCTGAACTCATGTGAGATCCGGTCTGGAGTCACACGTCAATAATAGGAAGCTGGTCATCATCTGATATTTCTCAAACCATGGACAAGGTGTGTCAACTGTCATTTGGGCAGAGGATTGTAGCTGGAACAATCATTATTATTATTATTATTAATCATTATTATTACAAATCAATATAATCTCCCTCTCCCCTTCTTCCCTCTTCTATCTCTTTATTTCCTAATAACTTTATTATTTTTCCCCTCCCCTCTCTCTCTACTCATCTGGGGTATCTGTGGGATCTGGGCCCCGTGTGGTTCTTCTCTGTAACCATCTTATGTGATCCAGCTTCCATCACCCCGGCCCAACAAAAAGCCAGCATTACTCCTTATATATATATATATATCAATCAGTCAGGGCACTGGTCAGGAGGTCCATAGGTTAAGAGGTCATAGGTCAGGAGCTCCATAGGTCAACGGGGACAGTGCTCTGACTGCTGATCTCTCTACACGTCGCTCTGGTCTTCATTAGGAGCGATTATAATTATATATATAGACATTGTATTATATATTATATTATATTTATTATACTATACTATATTACATTATATTATATAATCATGCATTTGATCATTTTTATTAAGAACATCATGAACAAAGACATTAACAGTTACAATACTGACGTCTTTTAAAGTAATAAAACGGGTTTATATAACTCAGAATAGATCACACGTCACAGGACAAGATTAAAGTGCATATTTCAATAGATTTAAAGTCTTACAGATGGTCATAAAGTAATGCTGCACTTCTGCGGGATAAACAGAGGAAACGCGTTTCTGTCCAGAAAATGTGCATTTATTTAACAAAAGCAGAATATTATTCACATTCTCCGCGAAGTAAAGGAACATCTTTGGTCGAAGATCGCAATAATAAACGCGCTGGACTGCAGATGACGTGAGCGCTGGTCGCGGAAGTGACGTGTGCTCCTCCAATCAGAGCTCGCCGCGCATGATTTCGAACGTCAACGTCTCGACGGGAGATGCGACACACACACACACTCACACACTTGCGCAGTATCCGTCGTACGTAAAGCAGCCGTTTATTGTGATCAGCACCGCGGCGAGCATCTGTGTGTGGATCTGAGAGGGATGTGCGGGGGAAGCTGAGCCTTTAATCGCCTGAGGGACTCGCACTGCGCTCGGCCATGGCTCGGGAGCGCCCGGGGCAGAAGAAGAGCTTCCAGCAGAGTCTGGACGACATCAAGGACAAGATGAAGGAGAAGCGGAACAAACGCCTCGCCAGCGCGGCAGCGGCCAGCCACGGCCTGTCCAAGCGGAAGAACCGGAGCACAGGTGTGTGTGTGTGTGTTGTGTGTGTGTGTGTGTGTGTGTGTGTGTGTGTGTGTGTGTGTTGTGTGTGTTTGTTTACAGGCTTCAGGTCGTGTGTCTTTGGTATCAATGCTCGGATAGTAACCGACCTCCCCGCTCTTAAAGGGACAGGGCACCCGACACAAACCCGTGCGACCGATTCCTCTGGGAAAAACAAACTGAGGTGTTTGGGAATGACAGCCTCGCTCTATCGTTTTCCCTTCAGCCAAGCATCTGCGTTTCTGTTCACAGAGCAAAGACACAGGTTTGAAACTAAACTAAAGGATAGTTCACCCAAAAATGAAGATTAGTCCATGATTTCCTCTCCCTCAGCTCATCCTCGGTGTTCATTCTCCTCTCAGACGAACACAATCAGAGTTATATTAAAACATGTCCTGGCTCTTCCAAGCTTTATAATGGCAGTGAATGTCTGTTTTATAGTACATAAAAGTGCATCCATCCATCATAAAAGTGCATCTATCCATCATAAAAGTGCATCCATCCATCATAAAAGTGCATCCATCCATCATAAAAGTGCATCCATCCATCATAAAAGTGCATCCATCATCATTAAAGTGCATCCATCCATCATAAAAGTGCATCTATCCATCATAAAAGTGCATCTATCCATCATAAAAGTGCATCCATCCATCATAAAAGTGCATCCATCCATCATAAAAGTGCATCCATCATCATAAAAGTGCATCCATCATCATTAAAGTGCATCCATCCATCATAAAAGTGCATCTATCCATCATAAAAGTGCATCCATCCATCATAAAAGTGCATCTATCCATCATAAAAGTGCATCCATCCATCATAAAAGTGCATCTATCCATCATAAAAGTGCATCCATCATCATTAAAGTGCATCCATCCATCATAAAAGTGCATCCATCATCATAAAAGTGCATCCATCCATCATAAAAGTGCATCCATCCATCATTAAAGTGCATCCATCCATCATAAAAGTGCATCCATCCATCATTAAAGTGCATCCATCCATCATTAAAGTGCATCCATCCATCATAAGTGCATCTATCCATCATAAAAGTGCATCCATCCCATCCATCCATCATTAAAGTGCATCCATCCATCATAAAAGTGCATCCATCCATCATTAAAGTGCATCCATCCATCATTAAAGTGCATAATATAACTGTGTTCGTATGAGAGAAAAATGTCATACATACCGAGGATGAGCTGATAGATAGGAAATCATGGGCTGATCTTCATTTTTGGGTGAACTATACCTTTAAAGGATCGCAGGATCGGATTACATTGAGCTGATGTAAGCGCAGAATTCGCGGCTGCATCCACAGCGCGTGATCAGTTCATGTCTTTGGAAGCTTAACTTTCATAGGAAGTTCATTTGAAGAGTTAAAACACTCCCTTTGCTCTCCACCGCTCCGTTTACATGAATCTCCGCAGCTCCCGAGCCGAGTGCTGTGAGTGTGATGTTGAAAACATGTGGGAATAGCGCCTCCTGCTGGCTGTAGTCTTCAGTCTCTGGACAAAAACTCCTCCGATGATGCAAAATGACTAATTTGCGTCATCTGAGGAATTTTTCCAGAAATAAAATACATAATTCAATCATCTCAGGGTCATAAGAGGTGGGGAAAGTACTGAATATACTCCCGGTTTTCTACTGATACAAAGCTTAATGCTAATCGCTGAAGTAACCCTTTAAAGTGAGCATGAAACTGTCTCTTCTCTAGTGTGCCGTATATCGAGTGAAGCGCTTCAGGAACAAGAACAGATGTGGGCGGGGCTTGAGTGTGTCTGTGGGGATTGATTGGATGGGTGTGGTTTGCTATTGGCTGATCTCATGTGAGTGACAGGTGGCCCCGCCCTCGCCATCAGAGAGGAGATGAAGTTATTCTGATTATTAACACAATAATGCACCAAAAACTGCATTATTCCATATATAACTGTATTTTGATGTGATGCGTGCCTCCACAGCGACGGTCAAGCCGTTCGTGCTGAAGAGCGTCAGGTGAATAACAAAGCTCTGGCCGTGGCCCTGCAGACGGAGCGGGAGAAGGTACGGCAAGCACAGGGGATCATCCTGCAGCTGAAGAAAGAGAGGCAAGCGCTCGTCTTCCACCTGCTGATGCTGAAGCGGACGCTCCGGGACCGAGGGCCTGCCGGAAGTGCTCAGGTGAGCGGCCTCATGGATGGGAACATGTTGAAATGCGGGGCTGGATGTTGATGCACAGATTTATATATATATTTATATTAGGGCTGTCACTTTACGTTCGAAAATCGATTGCACAATCGATCGGACCAACCAACACAAGTTTCGAAAACGAAAATAGGGAATCGATTTTAACCAAATATGTAGACTATTATTTTTAGACGAATTACTAAAAATTAAAAAGTTATTAACAGGTATTATTTATATGTTGAATTATGTTTCTAAAACTTACTTGAGGTCATATTGTGACGATTGCTGTGTGCATTGACAGAATGAGCAGTATTAGCTATTTCCGTAATGGAGAGCGCCTTTCTGAATATCCCGTTAATTCCTGAAGCTCGTTCCGCTCAGCGCCGCGTGCCCATCCCGTGTGTCGTGCTGGATCAGATACAGGTCTATCTGAAATAAATGGCTATAGCGCTGCTCCAACTAAAGCTTTTTTTCTAGTTCTTGTTCACGCGGTCCCGGCGCCTCCATGTCATTGTATGCTCTATTTTCGTATTAATTATTAAATCAATGCAATTATGCGATTAAAAAATTGATTAAAATTAATATACAATTTATATTAAACAAAATTCACTTTAAATAAATGCTTTGAGTGGTCAAAATAATTTCCCCATATTTCCATTTGTGTCAATTTTCATAAAGGTAGGCTAAATTACATTTAAAAATAACATTATTAGCCTATAGTTAATATTTTTAATTAAATATATTTAAATTTAACATCTAAAACTAAATATGTGTTTCAACGTCTACAGCAAGTATAGTAGACTACAGTACAGATAAAGTTTGTGTCGGAGCGGTTCATGAGTGGAGCTCTGCACATGCTCTGCTGAGGTAGGCAGGGTTATTTCCTGCAGCTGTGCAGGCTCTTTTATTGTAGGCTATAGGACTGTGTAAACGCTCAATAACCCTTTTATTTAAAGGTTTAATGTAGGCCATAGTCAAATGCATTACGAGTGCGTGCGTGCGAACCATTGTGTGAGTGTGAGTGTGCGTGCGTGCGTGTGTGTGCGTGCGTGCGTGCGTGTGTGTGTGCGTGCGTGCGCGTGTGTGTATGTGTGCGTGTGTGTGTGTGTATGTGTGCGTGTTTGCTGTTATGGCAGTCCACTCTGCTTAATGATTTTTTTTTTCCAGAATGTTGCACTCCTGTTTGTCATTGTGCACGAAACTTCATGCCAATAAATCATCAGAAATAAGCGCAAACCGCCCACTTTACTTTGATCCTAATGCCCGTTAGTTGTCCGTGGTTTGGGGTATATTTACCCTTGAAAATGAAAACGTAATTTAAAATCGAATTTAGAATCAATTCAAAGAACATTTATATCTCAAAAATCAAACAGAAGTTTTTTACAAAAGTGACAGCCCTAATATATATATATATATATATATATATATATATATATATATATATATATATATATATATATATATATATATATATATATATATATATATATATATATATATATATATATATATATATATATATATATATTTAGTAGTTATTTCACTTATTCATGGTTTGACTTGCTTTTGCAGATTTCTCCTCCTGTTGAGACAAGTCCAGCTCAGCCCGTCATTCCCCGGTGAGCAAAAGCTTATAATAGAAGAGCTGTTCATTATCTGATCATAACTCCAGTATCAGTGTAATATTCCTCCAGTGTAGATCAGCTGTTCTCTGTGTGAATATATAGTGCTTCTGTTCATTATCTGATCATAACTCCAGTATCAGTGTAATATTCCTCCAGTGTAGATCAGCTGTTCTCTGTGTGAATATATAGTGCTTCTGTTCATTATCTGATCATAACTCCAGTATCAGTGTAATATTCCTCCAGTGTAGATCAGCTGTTCTCTGTGTGAATATATAGCTTCTGTTCATTATCTGATCATAACTCCAGTATCAGTGTAATATTCCTCCAGTGTAGATCAGCTGTTCTCTGTGTGAATATATATAGCGCTTCTGTTCATTATCTGATCATAACTCCAGTATCAGTGTAATATTCCTCCAGTGTAGATCGGCTGTTCTCTGTGTGAATATATAGCGCTTCTGCTCATTATCTGATCATAACTCCAGTATCAGTGTAATATTCCTCAGTGTAGATCAGCTGTTCTCTGTGTGAATATATAGCGCTTCTGCTCATTATCTGATCATAACTCCAGTATCAGTGTAATATTCCTCCAGTGTAGATCAGCTGTTCTCTGTGTGAATATATAGCGCTTCTGTTCATTATCTGATCATAACTCCAGTATCAGTGTAATATTCCTCCAGTGTAGATCAGCTGTTCTCTGTGTGAATATATAGTGCTTCTGTTCATTATCTGATCATAACTCCAGTATCAGTGTAATATTCCTCCAGTGTAGATCAGCTGTTCTCTGTGTGAATATATAGTGCTTCTGTTCATTATCTGATCATAACTCCAGTATCAGTGTAATATTCCTCCAGTGTAGATCAGCTGTTCTCTGTGTGAATATATAGTGCTTCTGCTCATTATCTGATCATAACTCCAGTATCAGTGTAATATTCCTCCAGTGTAGATCAGCTGTTCTCTGTGTGAATATATAGTGCTTCTGTTCATTATCTGATCATAACTCCAGTATCAGTGTAATATTCCTCCAGTGTAGATCAGCTGTTCTCTGTGTGAATATATAGTGCTTCTGTTCATTATCTGATCATAACTCCAGTATCAGTGTAATATTCCTCAGTGTAGATCAGCTGTTCTCTGTGTGAATATATAGTGCTTCTGTTCATTATCTGATCATAACTCCAGTATCAGTGTAATATTCCTCCAGTGTAGATCAGCTGTTCTCTGTGTGAATATATAGTGCTTCTGTTCATTATCTGATCATAACTCCAGTATCAGTGTAATATTCCTCAGTGTAGATCAGCTGTTCTCTGTGTGAATATATAGTGCTTCTGTTCATTATCTGATCATAACTCCAGTATCAGTGTAATATTCCTCCAGTGTAGATCAGCTGTTCTCTGTGTGAATATATAGTGCTTCTGTTCATTATCTGATCATAACTCCAGTATCAGTGTAATATTCCTCCAGTGTAGATCAGCTGTTCTCTGTGTGAATATATAGTGCTTCTGCTCATTATCTGATCATAACTCCAGTATCAGTGTAATATTCCTCCAGTGTAGATCAGCTGTTCTCTGTGTGAATATATAGTGCTTCTGTTCATTATCTGATCATAACTCCAGTATCAGTGTAATATTCCTCCAGTGTAGATCAGCTGTTCTCTGTGTGAATATATAGTGCTTCTGTTCATTATCTGATCATAACTCCAGTATCAGTGTAATATTCCTCCAGTGTAGATCAGCTGTTCTCTGTGTGAATATATAGTGCTTCTGTTCATTATCTGATCATAACTCCAGTATCAGTGTAATATTCCTCCAGTGTAGATCAGCTGTTCTCTGTGTGAATATATAGTGCTTCTGTTCATTATCTGATCATAACTCCAGTATCAGTGTAATATTCCTCCAGTGTAGATCAGCTGTTCTCTGTGTGAATATATAGTGCTTCTGTTCATTATCTGATCATAACTCCAGTATCAGTGTAATATTCCTCCAGTGTAGATCAGCTGTTCTCTGTGTGAATATATAGTGCTTCTGTTCATTATCTGATCATAACTCCAGTATCAGTGTAATATTCCTCCAGTGTAGATCAGCTGTTCTCTGTGTGAATATATAGTGCTTCTGTTCATTATCTGATCATAACTCCAGTATCAGTGTAATATTCCTCAGTGTAGATCAGCTGTTCTCTGTGTGAATATATATGCTTCTGCTCATTATCTGATCATAACTCCAGTATCAGTGTAATATTCCTCCAGTGTAGATCAGCTGTTCTCTGTGTGAATATATAGTGCTTCTGTTCATTATCTGATCATAACTCCAGTATCAGTGTAATATTCCTCCAGTGTAGATCAGCTGTTCTCTGTGTGAATATATAGTGCTTCTGTTCATTATCTGATCATAACTCCAGTATCAGTGTAATATTCCTCCAGTGTAGATCAGCTGTTCTCTGTGTGAATATATAGTGCTTCTGTTCATTATCTGATCATAACTCCAGTATCAGTGTAATATTCCTCAGTGTAGATCAGCTGTTCTCTGTGTGAATATATAGTGCTTCTGCTCTGATCATAACTCCAGTATCAGTGTAATATTCCTCCAGTGTAGATCAGCTGTTCTCTGTGTGAATATATAGTGCTTCTGTTCATTATCTGATCATAACTCCAGTATCAGTGTAATATTCCTCCAGTGTAGATCAGCTGTTCTCTGTGTGAATATATAGTGCTTCTGTTCATTATCTGATCATAACTCCAGTATCAGTGTAATATTCCTCCAGTGTAGATCAGCTGTTCTCTGTGTGAATATATAGTGCTTCTGTTCATTATCTGATCATAACTCCAGTATCAGTGTAATATTCCTCAGTGTAGATCAGCTGTTCTCTGTGTGAATATATAGTGCTTCTGTTCATTATCTGATCATAACTCCAGTATCAGTGTAATATTCCTCCAGTGTAGATCAGCTGTTCTCTGTGTGAATATATAGTGCTTCTGTTCATTATCTGATCATAACTCCAGTATCAGTGTAATATTCCTCCAGTGTAGATCAGCTGTTCTCTGTGTGAATATATAGTGCTTCTGTTCATTATCTGATCATAACTCCAGTATCAGTGTAATATTCCTCAGTGTAGATCAGCTGTTCTCTGTGTGAATATATAGTGCTTCTGTTCATTATCTGATCATAACTCCAGTATCAGTGTAATATTCCTCCAGTGTAGATCAGCTGTTCTCTGTGTGAATATATAGTGCTTCTGTTCATTATCTGATCATAACTCCAGTATCAGTGTAATATTCCTCCAGTGTAGATCAGCTGTTCTCTGTGTGAGTGCTTCTGTTCATTATCTGATCATAACTCCAGTATCAGTGTAATATTCCTCCAGTGTAGATCAGCTGTTCTCTGTGTGAATATATAGTGCTTCTGTTCATTATCTGATCATAACTCCAGTATCAGTGTAATATTCCTCAGTGTAGATCAGCTGTTCTCTGTGTGAATATATAGTGCTTCTGTTCATTATCTGATCATAACTCCAGTATCAGTGTAATATTCCTCAGTGTAGATCAGCTGTTCTCTGTGTGAATATATAGTGCTTCTGTTCATTATCTGATCATAACTCCAGTATCAGTGTAATATTCCTCCAGTGTAGATCAGCTGTTCTCTGTGTGAATATATAGTGCTTCTGTTCATTATCTGATCATAACTCCAGTATCAGTGTAATATTCCTCCAGTGTAGATCGGCTGTTCTCTGTGTGAATATATAGTGCTTCTGTTCATTATCTGATCATAACTCCAGTATCAGTGTAATATTCTTCAGTGTAGATCAGCTGTTCTCTGTGTGAATATATAGTGCTTCTGTTCATTATCTGATCATAACTCCAGTATCAGTGTAATATTCCTCCAGTGTAGATCGGCTGTTCTATGTATGCTGATGTTGTTGTGTCTCAGGTCGGTTGCTGTGATTGAGACTGACACTCGGGAGGCGCCGGCGGCCACAGGTACGCCACTTTACACCCATCATTATTAGAGGTGTGTGTGTGTGTGTGTGTGTGTGTGTGTGTGTGTGTGTGTGTGTGTGTGTGTGTGTGTGTGTGTGTGTGTGTGTGTGTGTGTGTGTGTGTGTGTGTGTGTGTGTGTGTGTGTGTGTGTGTGTGTGTGTGTGTGTGGTGTGTGTGTGGTGTGTGTGGTGTGTGTGTGTGTGAGGCTACACTGCGCATACGTCGAACCGAGACAAGCCAACCGAACGGATCGGGCTCTTTATGTTTCAGAGGTGGTTTTGGGTTGCCGTGGTGACAGACACGTGTCGTTGCCCCCGACGGTAGGAACGAGGCGAAAGAGACACTCCGAGTCTGTGAGGAGGCGGAGCTCCCGCTTCTACTGCGCCCCTGTCGGGAACACTGACGTACTGGATGGGAAAAGGGAAGAGACTGTTGATGACAGACGGGAGGTGGAGCAGGAGCACACGGCACAGGAGGAGCCGAAGGAGAGGATGGACTGTGAGTTTGAGCTGGAGATTTCTGAGCTGCCAGCCGTGCAGCACTCCACGCCCGAGCCTCCTCAGCGTCCCACCCGGCAGAACAAGAAGAAACCCAGCCAAAGCAGCGCCCGGCCCAAACCGGAGCGGGGACGCAGGCCAGACCGAGCCCCGCTGAAGAAGCCCTGGGAGAACTCCAAACCCCGAGCGCGCTCCAAGAGCCGGGACCGTTCCCAGAGTCGTGCAGGAGCGCCACCGGCCGACCGACTCAACTCCTCGCTGGGCGGCAACGACACCTTCGACTTCGACTGTGAAGAGGCCATCCACCTGACGCCGTTCAGAGCAGCAAACAAAGCAGCGGAGAAACCCTCGGATCACCCGGATCACCAGGCCATGGAGAGCAGCCCCCCGGACACAGACGATTCTCCGTACGTGCCGAAGAGGAAGTCCAGAAGAACTCGGAGTCCACCAGCCAGACGCGCTCGCTCCAAGAGACGGTCTGCTCAGGAGGCTGCAGGACAGCACACGCAACACACGGGTAGGGGACACCACACGCAACACATGGGTAGGGGACGGCACACGCAACACACGGGTAGGGGACACCACACGCAACACATGGGTAGGGGACGGCACACGCAACACACGGGTAGGAGTCAGCACACTCAACACACGGGTAGGGGACAGCACACGCAACACACGGGTAGGGGACAGCACACGCAACACACGGGTAGGGGACAGCACACGCAACACACGGGTAGGGGACAGCACACGCAACACACGGGTAGGGGACAGCACACGCAACACACGGGTAGGGGACAGCACACGCAACACACGGGTAGGGGACAGCACACGCAACACACGGGTAGGGGACGGCACACGCAACACACGGGTAGGGGACGGTACACGCAACACACGGGTAGGGGACGGCACACGCAACACACGGTAGGGGACAGCACACGCAACACACGGGTAGGGGACAGCACACGCAACACACGGGTAGGGGACGGCACACGCAACACACGGGTAGGGGACGGCACACGCAACACACGGGTAGGGGACGGCACGCAACACACGGGTAGGGGACGGCACACGCAATACACGGGTAGGGGACGGCACACGCAACACACGGGTAGGGGACGGCACACGCAACACACGGGTAGGGGACGGCACACGCAACACACGGGTAGGGGACGGCACACGCAACACACGGGTAGGGGACGGCACACGCAACACACGGGTAGGGGACGGCACACGCAACACACGGGTAGGAGTCGGCACACTCAACACACGGGTAGGAGTCAGCACACTCAACACACGGGTAGGAGTCAGCACACTCAACACACGGGTAGGAGTCGGCACACTCAACACACGGGTAGGAGTCGGCACACTCAACACACGGGTAGGAGTCGGCACACTCAACACACGGGTAGGAGTCGGCACACTCAACACACGGGTAGGAGTCGGCACACTCAACACACGGGTAGGAGTCGGCACACTCAACACACGGGTAGGAGTCGGCACACTCAACACGGGTAGGAGTCGGCACACTCAACACACGGGTAGGAGTCGGCACACTCAACACACGGGTAGGAGTCGGCACACTCAACACACGGGTAGGAGTCGGCACACTCAACACACGGGTAGGAGTCGGCACACTCAACACACGGGTAGGAGTCAGCACACTCAACACACGGGTAGGAGTCAGCACACTCAACACACGGGTAGGAGTCGGCACACTCAACACACGGGTAGGAGTCGGCACACTCAACACACGGGTAGGGGACGGCACACGCAACACACGGGTAGGAGTCAGCACACTCAACACACGGGTAGGAGTCAGCACACTCAACACACGGGTAGGGGACGGCACACGCAACACACGGGTAGGAGTCAGCACACTCAACACACGGGTAGGAGTCAGCACACTCAACACACGGGTAAGGGTCGGCACACTCAACACACGGGTAGGGACGGCACACTCAACACACGGGTAGGAGTCAGCACACTCAACACACGGGTAGGAGTCGGCACACTCAACACACGGGTAGGAGTCGGCACACTCAACACACGGGTAGGAGTCGGCACACTCAACACACGGTTAGGAGTCGGTACACTCAACACGCGGGTAGGGACGGCACACGCAACACGCGGGTAGGAGTCAGCACACTCAACACACGGGTAAGGGTCAGCACACTCAACACACGGGTAGGAGTCAACACACGGGTAGGAGTCAGCACACTCAACACACGGGTAAGGGTCAGCACACTCAACACACGGGTAGGAGTCAGCACACTCAACACACGGGTAAGGGTCAGCACACTCAACACACGGGTAGGAGTCAGCACACTCAACACACGGGTAAGGGTCAGCACACTCAACACACGGGTAAGGGACAGCACACTCAACACACGGGTAAGGGACAGCACACTCAACACACGGGTAAGGGACAGCACACTCAACACACGGGTAGGAGTCAGCACACTCAACACACGGGTAGGAGTCCGCACACTCAACACACGGGTAGGAGTCAGCACACTCAACACACGGGTAGGAGTCAGCACACGCACACGGGTAGGAGTCAGCACACTCAACACACGGGTAGGAGTCAGCACACTCAACACACGGGTAAGGGTCAGCACACTCAACACACGGGTAAGGGTCAGCACACTCAACACACGGGTAGGGGACGGCACACTCAACACACGGGTAGGAGTCAGCACACTCAACACATGGGTAGGAGTCAGCACACTCAACACACGGGTAGGAGTCAGCACACTCAACACACGGGTAGGGGACGGCACACGCAACACACGGGTAGGAGTCAGCACACTCAACACACGGGTAGGAGTCAGCACACTCAACACACGGGTAGGAGTCAGCACACTCAACACACGGGTAGGAGTCGGCACACTCAACACACGGGTAGGAGTCGGCACACTCAACACACGGGTAGGAGTCGGCACACTCAACACACGGGTAGGAGTCGGCACACTCAACACACGGGTAGGAGTCGGCACACTCAACACACGGGTAGGAGTCGCACACTCAACACACGGGTAGGAGTCGGCACACTCAACACACGGGTAGGAGTCGGCACACTCAACACACGGGTAGGAGTCGGCACACTCAACACACGGGTAGGAGTCGGCACACTCAACACACGGGTAGGAGTCGGCACACGCAACACACGGGTAGGAGTCGGCACACTAACACACGGGTAGGAGTCGGCACACTCAACACACGGGTAGGAGTCAGCACACTCAACACACGGGTAAGGGTCGGCACACTCAACACACGGGTAGGAGTCAGCACACACTCAACACACGGGTAGGAGTCAGCACACTCAACACGGGTAGGAGTCAGCACACGCAACACACGGGTAGGAGTCGGCACACTCAACACACGGGTAGGAGTCGCACACTCAACACACGGGTAGGAGTCGGCACACTCAACACACGGGTAGGAGTCAGCACACTCAACACACGGGTAGGAGTCAGCACACTCAACACCTGCGGGTAGGAGTCAGCACACTCAACACACGGGTAGGAGTCAGCACACTCAACACACGGGTAGGAGTCAGCACACTCAACACACGGGTAGGAGTCAGCACACTCAACACACGGGTAGGAGTCAGCACACTCAACACACGGGTAAGGGTCGGCACACTCAACACACGGGTAGGGGACGGCACACTCAACACACGGGTAGGGGTCAGCACACTCAACACACGGGTAGGGACGGCACACTCAACACACGGGTAGGAGTCAGCACACTCAACACACGGGTAGGAGTCAGCACACTCAACACACGGGTAGGAGTCACACTCAACACACGGGTAGGAGTCAGCACACTCAACACACGGGTGAGTCAGCACACTCAACACACGGGTAGGAGTCAGCACACTCAACACACGGGTAGGAGTCAGCACACTCAACACACGGGTAGGGTCGGCACACTCAACACACGGGTAGGAGTCGGCACACTCAACACACGGGTAGGAGTCAGCACACGCAACACACGGGTAAGGGACGGCACACTCAACACACGGGTAGGAGTCAGCACACTCAACACACGGGTAGGAGTCAGCACACTCAACACACGGGTAGGAGTCAACACACGGGTAGGAGTCAGCACACTCAACACACGGGTAGGAGTCAGCACACTCAACACACGGGTAGGAGTCAGCACACATATGAAACTGTGTAACATTTGACTGTTTTATTAATTTGCTGTTTGACAGAGAACAGACGGACTGAAGAAGAGCCTGAATTGCAGCTCAACCCGCAGTCGCCAGTGTGTGTTCCTCCCGAGAATCCCAACCAATCAGAGCCAAGCCCAGGTAAACACCATACACAAAATAATTAGGGCACCGTATGACCCCTGGTGCGTTTAACCACACACCGTATGACCCCTGGAGCGTTTAACCGCACACCGTATGACCCCTGGAGAGTTTAACGCACCGTATGACCCGGAGAGTTTAACCGCACACGTATGACCCTGGAGAGTTTAACCGCACACCGTATGACCCCGGAGAGTTTAACCGCACCGTATGACCCCTGGAGAGTTTAACCGCACAACGTATGACCCGGGAGAGTTTAACCGCACACACCGTATGACCCGGGAGAGTTTAACCGCACACCGTATGACCCGGAGAGTTTAACCGCACACCGTATGACCCGGGAGAGTTTAACCGCACACCGTATGACCCCTGGAGAGTTTAACCGCACACCGTATGACCCCTGGAGAGTTTAACCGCACACCGTATGACCCCGGGAGAGTTTAACCGCACATCGATGAGGGAGAGTTTAACCGCACACACGTATGACCCCGGGAGAGTTTAACCGCACACGTATGACCCGGAGAGTTTAACCGCACACGTATGACCCTGGAGAGTTTAACCGCACACCGTATGACCCTGGAGAGTTTAACCGCACACGTATGACCCCGGGAGAGTTTAACCGCACACGTGACCCCTGGAGAGTTTAACCGCACACCGTATGACCCCTGGAGAGTTTAACCGCACACCGTATGACCCGGAGAGTTTAACCGCACACCGTATGACCCGGGAGAGTTTAACCAGAGCACCGCATGACCCCGGGAGAGTTTAACCGCACACCGTATGACCCCTGGAGAGTTTAACCGCACACCGTATGACCCCTGGAGAGTTTAACCGCACACCGTATGACCCCTGGAGAGTTTAACCGCACCGTATGACCCCGGAGAGTTTAACCGCACATCGTATGATCCCTGGAGAGTTTAACCGCGCACCGTATGACCCCGGGAGAGTTTAACCGCACAACGTATGACCCCGGGAGAGTTTAACCGCACACGTATGACCCCTGGAGAGTTTAACCGCACACCGTATGACCCTGGAGAGTTTAACCGCACACCGTATGACCCTGGAGAGTTTAACCGCACACCGTATGACCCTGGAGAGTTTAACCGCACACCGTATGACCCTGGAGAGTTTAACCGCACACCGTATGACCCGGGAGAGTTTAACCGCACACCGTATGACCCCTGGAGAGTTTAACCGCACACCGTATGACCCCTGGAGAGTTTAACCGCACACCGTATGACCCCTGGAGAGTTTAACCGCACACCGTATGACCCCTGGAGAGTTTAACCGCACACCGTATGACCCTGGAGAGTTTAACCGCTGGCACGTATGACCCTGGAGAGTTTAACGCACACGTATGACCCCTGGAGAGTTTAACCGCACACGTATGACCCCTGGAGAGTTTAACCGCACACCGTATGACCCCGGGAGAGTTTAACCGCACACCGTATGACCCCGGGAGAGTTTAACCGCACACCGTATGACCCTGGAGAGTTTAACCGCACACCGTATGACCCGGAGAGTTTAACCGCACACGTATGACCCTGGAGAGTTTAACCGCACACCGTATGACCCTGGAGAGTTTAACCGCACCGTATGACCCCTGGAGAGTTTAACCGCACACCGTATGACCCTGGAGAGTTTAACCGCACACCGTATGACCCTGGAGAGTTTAACCGCAACGTATGACCCTGGAGAGTTTAACCGCACACCGTATGACCCCTGGAGAGTTTAACCGCACACCGTATGACCCCGGGAGAGTTTAACCGCACACCGTATGACCCCTGGAGAGTTTAACCGCACAACGTATGACCCTGGAGAGTTTAACCGCACACCGTATGACCCTGGAGAGTTTAACCGCACACCGTATGACCCCTGGAGAGTTTAACCGCACACCGTATGACCCCTGGAGAGTTTAACCGCACACCGTATGACCCCTGGAGAGTTTAACCGCACACCGTATGACCCCTGGAGAGTTTAACGCACACACCGTATGACCCTGGAGAGTTTAACCACACCGTATGACCCTGGAGAGTTTAACCGCACACCGTATGACCCTGGAGAGTTTAACCGCACACGTATGACCCCGGGAGAGTTTAACGCACACCGTATGACCCCGGGAGAGTTTAACCACACACCGTATGACCCTGGAGAGTTTAACACTTTACACGTATGACCCCGGGAGAGTTTAACCGCACACCGTATGACCCCGGGAGAGTTTAACCGCACACCGTATGACCCCTGGAGAGTTTAACCGCACACCGTATGACCCCTGGAGAGGTCTTGTCTTGTTCATTTTCATCTTTATTCTCATTTTTAATAACAAAGATAAAATTTAAAAAAGACAAATAGTGATTATTAATGTAAATATAATTAATAAAAGTATGGTTTTATAATCGAATCGTGAGGCATCTATAAAATAAATATAAGTTGAACAATTAAATGAGATTTGGAAAAGTTGAAGTTGACGCACTAAAATTATTTACTTGAAATAAAATAAATTAAACCTAAATAGCAAAATATAAAATAGTGACAAAAGCACTTAGGGGAGAGTGGGGTAAGATGGGCCGTTTAAAAAACATTTTTTTAAACTTGTGGTCCTCAAGATAAGAGGAAGTTAGAAGTACAAATGAAAGTATGTAGAGTAGTTTCAGAAGGCTGTCGTGTTAAATGATCAGAGCACATCTGTGACACACATGGCTTCTTTATAAGTGTTCCTGTGGCTCAATTTTCCCCGGGTTAGGGGTAAGTTGCTCCGTCTGACTGAATCTGAATTCAAACCCATGTAAAGAGGATTTACCTCTTTATTAATGGCTAGGTGACATTTATTTGGTCACATGACAATAAAAGTGTATGGTTGCCAAATAAGGGGGGTGGCTCATCTTACCCCACTCTCCATGAAAAAGTAAAGAGGCTTGTGCTGTTGTTTCCCTGCAGCGCCTCCTGCTGTTCCTGTAGAGTCTCCCATCCCTGATATTCCTGACGGAGAGGTGGAGCTTATGATGATTGACTGCCCGATATTTGCGTTCCCGAAGTGTCCCAGCGGTCAGGAGAATGACCGGGGCAGAAGAAGAGGTGCGTTCTGTCGTTTCTCTCGATCTGTGCACGTGTCCTGGTGTAGACTGATGTGTGGCACGCGTGTTTCTGCAGGCGGGATGGTGGTCCGCTCCTTTCTGGGCGTGGCTTTGAGTGATGTGAGCAATCTCCCGGCCTATCAAGCCAGTTTAACCGAGCTCCAGCCGCGGGCGCCCACCGTCCATCAGCTCGTACGTGCTCTCCTCCTCCTCCTCCTCTCTCCTCCTCCTCTCCTCACCTCCTCCTCTCCTCCTCCTCTCCTCCTCCTCCTCCCCTCTCCTCCTCCTCCTCCTCCTCTCCTCCTCCTCTTCCCCTCTCCTCCTCCTCTCCTCCTCCTCCTCCTCCCCTCCCCCTCCCCTCCCTCCCCTCCTCCCCTCTCCTCCCTCCTCCTCTCCCCCCTCTCCTCCTCCTCTCCTCCTCCTCCTCCTCCCCCCTCCCCTCTCCCTCTCCTCCTCCTCTCCTCCCCTCTCCTCCTCTCTCCCTCTCCTCCCCTCTCCTCCCCCCTCTCCTCTCCTCCCCTCTTCTCCTCCTCTCCTCCCCCTCTCCTCCCCTCTCCTCTCCTCCCCCCTCTCCTCCCCCTCTCCTCCTCCTCCTCTCCTCCTCCTCCCCTCTCCTCCTCCTCTCCCCCACTCTCCTCCTCCTCCTCCTCTCCTCCTCCTCTCCCCCACACTCCATCCTCTCCTCCTCCTCCTCTCCTCCTCCTCCTCCTCCCTCCTCTCCTCCTCCTCTCCTCCCTCTCCTCCTCCTCTCCTCCTCCTCCTCTCCTCCTCCTCCTCTTCCCCTCTCCTCCTCCTCTCCCCTCTCTCCTCCTCTCCTCTCCTCCTCCTCCTCCTCTTCCCTCCTCTCCTCCTCCTCTCTCTCTCCTCCTCCTCTCCTCCTCCCCTCTCTCCTCCTCTCTCCCTCTCCTCTCTCTCCTCCTCCTCCTCTCCTCCTCCTCCCCTCTCCTCTCCTCCTCCTCCCCCCTCTCCTCCTCCTCCTCCTCTCCTCCTCCTCCTCCTCCTCCTCTCCTCCTCTCTCCTCCTCCTCCTCTCCCCTCTCCTCCTCCCCTCTCCTCCTCCTCCTCCTCTCTCCTCCTCTCCTCCTCCTCTCCCTCCTCCTCCTCTCCTCCTCTCCTCTCCTCCTCCCTCTCCTCCTCCTCCCCTCTCCTCCTCCTCCCTCTCCTCCTCTCTCCTCCTCCTCTCCTCCTCCTCCTCCTCTCTCCTCCTCCTCCTCCTCCTCCTCCTCTCCTCCTCTCCCCTCCTCCTCCTCTCCTCCTCTCCTCCTCTCTCCTCCTCCCCTCTCCTCCTCCTCCTCTCCTCCTCCTCCTCCTCCTCCTCCTCTCCTCCTCTCCTCCTCCTCCTCCTCCTCCTCCTCTCTCTCCTCCTCCTCCCCTCCTCTCCTCCTCCTCCTCCTCCTCCCTCCTCTCTCCCTCTCCTCCTCCTTCTCTAACAGGCCTCAACAGGCCTGTGCCCTCAGCGAAGGAAGTTCACACGGACACGCTGTTCGCTTCCCATCTTCAAACAGAAGAAGCAGGCCCCGCAGCCTCCTTCCTCAAGCTCACCTGTACAACGAGCACGAGTCCCTGGCATGCTTCTGCTGACGCTCTCTGCTGTATCGCTCAAAACACTTTTAAAGCTCATGATTAACTTGTGATGGAACTGAAACATCTCTGAGGATCTTTATTAACTTTATTAATTAGATTGTGATTGAGACTCATGAGGACACTCAGTGTCCAGTCTTCATCTGACCTTCCTCAGTGCAAGGCCTTAAAGGAGCAGAAAGGGTTAATTCAGGATCATGGCATTAAATCAGGGCTGTATGATTTCTGTGATGCAGAATCCATTCATAAAAGCAGAATTCACTGTATAATGCAGGATGGCACGGGATTGGTCAGATGCTGTATGAATAAATCAGCAGTCGGTCAGACTCTTAAAGGGCCAGTTCACCCATTAATGAGAATCCTGGGATCATTTCCTCGCCCTAATGTCACTCAAACCCGTCAGACTTTCCTTCCTCATATAAAGCCATGGAGTCTCTTAATAATCCGTACGGATCAGGTTTCTTTATGAGCTTCTGAAGCGTCAGTGGAAGTTGCTTAGCCTGTCAATGGAGGAAAGAAATCTCTCCATCTCATCCCAGATCTCTCCATCTCATCCCAGATCTCTCCATCTCATCCCAGATCTCTCCATCTCATCCCAGATCTCTCCATCTCATCCCAGATCTCTCCATCTCATCCCAGATCTCTCCGTCTCATCACAGATTTCTCCGTCTCATCACAGATCTCTCCATCTCATCACAGATCTCTCCATCTCATCCCAGATCTCTCCATCTCATCACAGATCTCTCCATCTCATCACAGATCTCTCCATCTCATCCCAGATCTCTCCATTTCATCCCAGATCTCTCCATCTCATCCCAGATCTCTCCATCTCATCCCAGATCTCTCCATCTCATCCCAGATCTCTCCATCTCATCACAGATCTCTCCATCTCATCCCAGATCTCTCCATCTCATCACAGATTTCTCCATCTCATCACAGATCTCTCCATCTCATCCCAGATCTCTCCATCTCATCACAGATCTCTCCATCTCATCCCAGATCTCTCCATCTCATCACAGATCTCTCCATCTCATCCCAGATCTCTCCATCTCATCACAGATCTCTCCATCTCATCCCAGATCTCTCCATCTCATCCCAGATCTCTCCATCTCATCACAGATCTCTCCATCTCATCCCAGATCTCTCCATCTCATCACAGATCTCTCCATCTCATCCCAGATCTCTCCGTCTCATCACAGATCTCTCCATCTCCTCCAGATCTCTCCATCTCATCACAGATCTCTCCATCTCATCCCAGATCTCTCCATCTCATCCAGATCTCTCCATCTCATCCCAGATCTCTCCATCTCATCACAGATCTCTCCATCTCATCCCAGATCTCTCCGTCTCATCACAGATTTCTCCGTCTCATCCCAGATCTCTCCATCTCATCACAGATCTCTCCATCTCATCCCAGATCTCCTCTCATCCCAGATCTCTCCATCTCATCACAGATCTCTCCATCTCATCCCAGATCTCTCCATCTCATCACAGATCTCTCCATCTCATCACAGATCTCGTCTCATCCCAGATCTCTCCGTCCTCATCACAGATCTCTCCATCTCATCCCAGATCTCTCCATCTCATCCCAGATCTCCATCTCATCACAGATCTCTCCATCTCATCCCAGATCTCTCCATCTCATCACAGATCTCTCCATCTCATCACAGATCTCTCCATCTCATCACAGATCTCTCCATCTCATCCCAGATCTCCATCTCTTCCCAGATCTCTCCATCTCATCCCAGATCTCTCCATCTCATCCCAGATCTCCATCTCATCCCAGATCTCTCCATCTCATCACAGATCTCTCCATCTCATCCCAGATCTCTCCGTCTCATCACAGATTTCTCCTCCTCTCATCACAGATCTCTCCATCTCATCCCATCTCTCCCTCTCCTCTCCATCTCATCACAGATCTCTCCATCTCATCACAGATCTCTCCATCTCATCCCAGATCTCTCCATCTCATCACAGATCTCTCCATCTCATCCCAGATCTCTCCATCTCATCCCAGATCTCTCCATCTCATCCCAGATCTCTCCATCTCATCCCAGATCTCTCCATCTCATCCCAGATCTCTCCATCTCATCACAGATCTCTCCATCTCATCCCAGATCTCTCCGTCTCATCACAGATTTCTCCGTCTCATCCCAGATCTCTCCGTCTCATCACAGATCTCTCCATCTCATCACAGATCTCTCCATCTCATCCCAGATCTCTCCATCTCATCCCAGATCTCTCCATCTCATCACAGATCTCTCCATCTCATCCCAGATCTCTCCGTCTCATCACAGATTTCTCCGTCTCATCCCAGATCTCTCCATCTCATCACAGATCTCTCCATCTCATCCCAGATCTCTCCGTCTCATCCCAGATCTCTCCATCTCATCACAGATCTCTCCATCTCATCCCAGATCTCTCCATCTCATCACAGATCTCTCCATCTCATCACAGATCTCTCCGTCTCATCCCAGATCTCTCCGTCTCATCACAGATTTCTCCATCTCATCACAGATCTCTCCATCTCATCACAGATCTCTCCATCTCATCCCAGATCTCTCCATCTCATCCCAGATCTCTCCATCTCATCACAGATCTCTCCATCTCATCACAGATCTCTCCATCTCATCACAGATCTCTCCATCTCATCACAGATCTCTCCATTTCATCCCAGATCTCTCCATCTCATCCCAGATCTCTCCATCTCATCCCAGATCTCTCCATCTCATCCCAGATCTCTCCATCTCATCCCAGATCTCTCCATCTCATCCCAGATCTCTCCATCTCATCACAGATCTCTCCATCTCATCACAGATCTCTCCATCTCATCACAGAATCTCCATCTCATCACAGATCTCTCCATCTCATCACAGATCTCTCCATCTCATCCCAGATCTCTCCATCTCATCCCAGATCTCTCCATCTCATCACAGATCTCTCCATCTCATCACAGAACTCTCCATCTCATCACAGATATTGCACTCACAATAATTTATTTACAATCATTTGGTGCATTCACTGTCATCACTAACACAAAGAAAGTTGTATGTGCATAGGTTAATACAGGCAGAGTCAAATACTTTATTTAATACACAGGCAATAGAAAAAGGGTGTGCCCACACTATGACACATTTGTTTGCTCAGGATGAGTAGATCTGTGTGCGAGACGTTGCTTTGCACAGCAGGTGTCACTGGGGAGCACACTGTTTCACGAGGCTTCGGGGAAATGAACCTTTTGGTGAACCAATGGGCTGGAAAGCCTCAGTGTTTCAGGAAACCTCATCTGGCCATCACTACCATTTAGTCTGTAGTGTCTTTGTCAGCTCTTTGGTCTTGGCCATGTTAGTAGTTGGGTTCTTACTGATTGTATGGGGTGGACAGGTGACTTTATGCAGATAACCACCTCAGACAGGTGCATCTGATTTAGGATAATAAATGGAGTGGAGGTGGACATTTTACAGGCAGACTAACAGGTCTCTGAGGGTCAGAAATCTAGCTGATAGACAGGTGTTCAAATACTTATGTGCAGCTGTATCATACAAATAAATAGTTAAAAATCGTACATTGTGGTTTCTGGATTATTATGTCTCTCACAGTGGACGTGCACCTCAGACCCCTCCATGATTTACAAGGGGGAGAACTTGCCAAACTTGGGTGTTCAAATACGTATTTTCCTCCCTGTCTCTGTCATTGGGATGAAGCTGATGTTGATGAGCACATCGGCTGATATTTGATCTTCAGCATAAAATCACAAGATCTCAGACTTTAAGCTGTTTTAGTGAAATGACTGATAAAGTGATGGAGATGATGTTCTCAGACTCTGAAGTGTCTCTAACACTCATTGTGTGCTTTAGAGAACATGTCTTCCCTTCAGTTTATCTTTTATTAAAAAGGTCTTAAATGTATCTTCATTAAACCTGCAGCAATGACGTGTGTTACAGTATGTATTAATCATGTTAATATAAAACTGTTTATTGTTAGTTTTAGCTCCGCTCATTAAATCATATTAACACTGCATTAGTAAAGTTAATCTCCCAGTCGGTGATTAAGCGATATGTAATGTCTACTTTATCCTTAAATATTCGGTTCTTTTGAACAGTTTCAAAATGAAGAAAACGCGGAATTAATTATTCATAAGTACTGCGTCACGTGGTTCAGTGTTTAATCTTTATAATAATAAAAGTTTTTTTTGTATTGTCACAGCATGTGTTTGACATTGTATGATTTATAAACTGTTAAAAGTGAAACATTATTATTATTATTGAATACATTATAATCGAATTTGCACGTTCGGTGACTCCGCGCATGCGCAGTGCGGAACCGGAAAGCTCTTCAACCTGAGCGGAAGTGGGTTCGTCCTTTTCGAGCACGGTCTGCCATCATGGTGAGTGAACTCACTAACGCGGAGCCTGAAAACATGAAAATATGCGGTTTATTGCGGTGTTACAGACGAATAACGCGCTGGAGATGTGTTTTAATACCACAATTTGCCTGTATGTCGTAGTTTAGAGATGTTAATGACGGCTTAGCGCTATCGGTGAGAGAAGCGCGTCGAAACAACGTGGCGCGTTTGTGTGTGTGTGTGTGTGTGTGTGTGTGAGAGAGAGAGCGTTAGGCCGGAGTCCGAAGACGCTCGTGCTTCACATGATCAATAAACGAGACTAAATCACCGAAACACTCGAGAAGAGCGCGCTTTACAGCGATCACGCGCACATCTGAGCCTCTTAAAGGGGCCGTTCACACACACATCTCAATCCGGTCGTGTATGAGTTTCTCTCTGCTGCTGAACACAAGAAGCTCTATTGCGGATTATGGGTCACCAGACAGTTGACTTAATTCATACTGTGGCGGTTAATGGGCGCAGTGTGTTCTGTCCCTTTAGGCTGGGCTGTGTTCTGTCCCTTTAGGCTGGGCTGTGTTCTGTCCCTTTAGGCTGGGCTGTGTTCTGTCCCTTTAGGCTGGGCTGTGTTCTGTCCCTTTAGGCTGGGCTGTGTTCTGTCCCTTTAGGCTGGGCTGTGTTCTGTCCCTTTAGGCTGGGCTGTGTTCTGTCCCTTTAGGCTGGGCTGTGTTCTGGGCTGCTGTGTGTGGTGCATTAATGCTCTTAGTGTTCAAACGTTTTGTGGAAATCGGCCGCGTGGCCTTTGTGGCGTTCGGCCCTCACGAGGGGAAGCTGGTGGCCATTGTGGATGTGATTGACCAGAACAGGGTAAGTGTCCGCACGCCTGAGCTGTGTGTTAAAGGGCCGTTCACACACATCTCAAGTGCCTGCAGCTCACCGACTACGTCATCAAGGTCCCGCACAGGTGAGCCGGCGTCCAGCTCTATTGCGGATTATGGGTCACCAGACAGTTGACTTAATTCATACTGTGGCAGTTAATGGGTGCATTGTGTTTCTGTCCCTAGGCTGGGCTGTGTTCTGTCCTTAGGCTGGGCTGTGTTCTGTCCCTTTAGGCTGGGCTGTGTTCCCGCACAGGTGAGCCGGCGTCCCATCAGCCCCTCTGTTCCTCAGAGAGTTTGGGAAACAGGGAGACACTGATACAGAACATGCTCTAAAGGGTCAAATCCCTGTTTCCCTCAGGAGAGTCTCTAGAAATGTGTGTAAAGCTGTGATGACCAATGACACTCCCTCACACACACTCACACACTCACAGACGCACTCACTCAAAGACTCACTCACTCACAGACGCACTCACACACTCACTCACTCACAGACGCACTCACTCACACACACTCACAGACGCACTCACTCACACACACGCAGACTCACTCACTCACAGACGCACTCCCACACTCAGGCACTACACTCACACACTCAGACACACACTCACACACAGCCACAGACACACACACCACACCTGCCACAGACACACACGCACTCACACACCTGCCACAGACACACACACTCACACACCTGCCACAGACACACACACACTCACACCTGCCTCAGACACACACACACACTCACACCAGCCACAGACACACACACGCACTCACACACCTGCCACAGACACGCACTCACACACCTGCCACAGACACACACGCACTCACACACCTGCCACAGACACACACACGCACTCACACACCTGCCACAGACACACACGCACTCACACACCTGCCTCAGACACACGCACTCACACACCTGCCTCAGACACACACACGCACTCACACACCTGCCTCAGACACACACACGCACTCACACACCTGCCTCAGACACACACACGCACTCACACACCTGCCTCAGACACACACACGCACTCACACACCTGCCTCAGACACACACACGCACTCACACACCTGCCTCAGACACACACACTCTCACACCTGCCACAGACACACACACGCACTCACACACCTGCCACACACTCAGATACACACACGCACTCACACACCTGCCACAGACACACACACGCACTCACACACCTGCCACAGACACACACACGCACTCACACACACACTCAGACACACACGCACTCACACACCTGCCACACACTCAGACACACGCACGCACTCACACACACACTCAGACACACTCACTCACTCACACTCCTGCCACACACTCAGACACATGCACGCACTCACACACCTGCCACACTCAGACACACTCACTCACACCTGCCTCAGACACACACGCACTCACACACCTGCCACACACTCAGACACGCACTCACACACCTGCCTCAGACACACACACGCACTCACACACCTGCCTCAGACACACGCACTCACACACCTGCCACACACTCAGACACACACACGCACTCACACACACTCAGACACACACGCACTCACACACCTGCACTCAGACACACACACGCACTCACACACCTGCCTCAGACACACACACGCACTCACACACCTGCCACAGACACACACACGCACTCACACCTGACACACACGCACTCACACACCTGCCACACACTCAGACACACACGCACTCACACACCTGCCACACACTCAGACACACACACGCACTCACACACCTGCCACACACTCAGATACACACACGCACTCACACACCTGCCTCAGACACACACACGCACTCACACACCTGCCTCAGACACACACACGCACTCACACACCTGCCACAGACACACACACACCTGCCACAGACACACACACGCACTCACACACCTGCCACACACAGACACGCACGCACTCACACACACACACTCAGACACTCACTCACTCACACTCCTGCCACACACTCAGACACATGCACGCACTCACACACCTGCCACACACTCATGCACGCACTCACACACCTGCCTCAGACACACGCACTCACACACCTGCCTCACACACCTCAGACACACATGCGCACTCACACACACACACTCAGACACTCACTCACTCACACACCTGCCACACACTCAGACACATGCACGCACTCACACACCTGCCACACACTCAGACACGCACTCACACACCTGCCTCAGACACACACACGCACTCACACACCTGCCTCAGACACACACACGCACTCACACACCTGCCTCAGACACACACACGCACTCACACACCTGCCTCAGACACACGCACGCACTCACACACACACCTCAGACACTCACTCACTCACACACCTGCCACACACTCAGACACATGCACGCACTCACACACCTGCCACACACTCAGACACGCACTCACACACCAGACACACACACGCACTCACACACCTGCCTCAGACACACACACGCACTCACACACCTGCCACACGGTGATGTCTTAAGTTATTCGCGTTGTGCGGACGCTGTTTTGTATTGAAGTCTATGGGAAGTCTAGTTTTCCCCTAAAAAGGGGCGTTGACGAGATTGCGGTGACGTTCCGGGATGTGCCGGCGGTCCGTATGCTGGGTAACCTCTGGTGTGTTCTCCTCAGCGCCCGTCAGAAGTATGTGAGGCGTGCCTGGGAGAAGGCCGAGGTCAGTAAGAAGTGGGAGGAGAGCAACTGGGCCAAGAAGATCGAGGCCAGGAAGAAGGTGCGTTCTCCCGTTCCTCCACTCACTGCGCTGGGATTGAGCATCATCTGATTCATAACCATACCTTTCTCTCCACAGAGGGCAAAGATGTCAGACTTCGATCGCTTCAAGGTGATGAAGGCCAAGAAAATGGTACGTTTGTCCTGTTGGGCTTTTATATATTAAGGGAATATAGAGATAATGAGTGAGTGAATGTAGAGATAATGAGTGAATGAATATAGAGATAATGAGTGAGTGAATATAGAGATAATGAGTGAGTGAATATAGAGATAATGAGTGAGTTAATATAGAGATTATGAGTGAGTGAATATAGAGATAATGAGTGAGTGAATGTAGAGATAATGAGTGAATGAATGTAGAGATTATGAGTGAGTGAGTGTAGAGATAATGAGTGAATGAATGTAGAGATGAGTGAGTGAGTGATATAGAAGAGATAATGAGTGAGTGAATATAGAGATGAGTGAGTGAATGTAGAGATAATGAGTGAGTGAATATAGAGATGAGTGAGTGAATGTAGAGATAATGAGTGAGTGAATGTAGAGATAATGAGTGAGTGAATGTAGAGATAATGAGTGAGTGAATGTAGAGATAATGAGTGAGTGAATATAGAGATAATGAGTGAGTGAATATAGAGATAATGAGTGAGTGAATATAGAGATAATGAGTGAGTGAATATAGAGATAATGAGTGAATATAGAGATAATGAGTGAGTGAATATAGAGATAATGAGTGAGTGAATGTAGAGATAATGAGTGAGTGAATGTAGAGATAATGAGTGAGTGAATATAGAGATAATGAGTGAATGAAAATATAGATAATGAGTGAGTGAGTGAGTGAATATAGAGATAATGAGTGAGTGAGTTAATATAGAGATAATGAGTGAGTGTAGAGATAATGAGTGAGTTAATATAGAGATTATGAGTGAGTGAATATAGAGATAATGAGTGAGTGAGTGAGTGTAGAGATGAGTGAGTGAGTGTAGAGATAATGAGTGAGTGAATGTAGAGATAATGAGTGAGTGAGTGAATATAGAGATAATGAGTGAGTGAGTGAATATAGAGATAATGAGTGAGTGAGTGAATATAGAGATAATGAGTGAATAGAGATAATGAGTGAGTGAATAGAGATGAGTGAGTGAATATAGAGATAATGAGTGAGTGAATATAGAGATGAGTGAGTGAATGTAGAGATAATGAGTGAGTGAATATAGAGATAATGAGTGAGTGAATATAGAGATAATGAGTGAGTGAGTGAGTGAATATAGAGATAATGAGTGAGTGAGTGAATATAGAGATAATGAGTGAGTGAATATAGAGATAATGAGTGAGTGAATGTAGAGATAATGAGTGAGTGAATATAGAGATAATGAGTGAGTGAATATAGAGATAATGAGTGAATATAGAGATGAGTGAGTGAATGTAGAGATAATGAGTGAGTGAATGTAGAGATAATGAGTGAGTGAATGTAGAGATAATGAGTGAGTGAATGTAGAGATAATGAGTGAGTGTAGAGATAATGAGTGAGTGAATGTAGAGATAATGAGTGAGTGAATGTAGAGATAATGAGTGAGTGAATGTAGAGATAATGAGTGAGTGAATGTAGAGATAATGAGTGAGTGAGTGTAGAGATAATGAGTGAGTGAATATAGAGATAATGAGTGAGTGAATGTAGAGATAATGAGTGAGTGAATGTAGAGATAATGAGTGAGTGAATGTAGAGATAATGAGTGAGTGAATATAGAGATAATGAGTGAGTGAATGTAGAGATAATGAGTGAGTGAATGTAGAGATTAGAGATTATGAGTGAGTGAATATAGAGATGAGTGAGTGAATATAGAGATAATGAGTGAGTGAATGTAGAGATAATGAGTGAGTGAATGTAGAGATAATGAGTGAATGAATGTAGAGATAATGAGTGAGTGAATATAGAGATAATGAGTGAGTGAATATAGAGATAATGAGTGAATGTAGAGATGAGTGAGTGAGTGTAGAGATAATGAGTGAGTGAATGTAGAGATAATGAGTGAGTGAATGTATAGATAATGAGTGAGTGAATGTAGAGATAATGAGTGAGTGAATGTAGAGATTATGAGTGAGTGAATGTAGAGATTATGAGTGAATGAATGTAGAGATGAGTGAGTGAATATAGAGATGAGTGAGTGAGTGTAGAGATAATGAGTGAGTGAGTGTAGAGATAATGAGTGAGTGAATGTAGAGATTATGAGTGAGTTAATATAGAGATTATGAGTGAGTGAATATAGAGATAATGAGTGAATGAATATAGAGATAATGAGTGAGTGAATATAGAGATGAGTGAGTGAATATAGAGATGAGTGAGTGAATATAGAGATGAGTGAGTGAATATAGAGATGAGTGAGTGAATATAGAGATGAGTGAGTGAATATAGAGATGAGTGAGTGAATATAGAGATGAGTGAGTGAATATAGAGATGAGTGAGTGAATGTAGAGATAATGAGTGAGTGAATGTAGAGATAATGAGTGAGTTAATATAGAGATTATGAGTGAGTTAATATAGAGATTATGAGTGAGTGAATATAGAGATAATGAGTGAGTGAATATAGAGATAATGAGTGAATGAATGTAGAGATAATGAGTGAGTGAGTGTAGAGATAATGAGTGAGTTAATATAGAGATTATGAGTGAGTGAATATAGAGATAATGAGTGAGTTAATATAGAGATAATGAGTGGGTTAATATAGAGATTATGAGTGAGTGAATATAGAGATAATGAGTGAGTGAATGTAGAGATAATGAGTGAGTGAATATAGAGATTATGAGTGAGTGAATAGAGATTATGAGTGAGTGAATATAGAGATTATGAGTGAGTGAATATAGAGATAATGAGTGAGTGAATATAGAGATAATGAGTGGGTTAATATAGAGATTATGAGTGAGTGAATGTAGAGATAATGAGTGAGTGAGTGTAGAGATAATGAGTGAGTGAATATAGAGATTATGAGTGAGTGAATATAGAGATTATGAGTGAGTGAATATAGAGATAATGAGTGAGTGAATGTAGAGATTATGAGTGAGTGAATGTAGAGATAATGAGTGAGTGAATGTAGAGATAATGAGTGAGTGAATGTAGAGATTATGAGTGAGTGAATATAGAGATTATGAGTGAGTGAATATAGAGATTATGAGTGAGTGAATATAGAGATTATGAGTGAGTGAATGTAGAGATTATGAGTGAGTGAGTGTAGAGATTATGAGTGAGTGAATGTAGAGATTATGAGTGAGTGAATGTAGAGATAATGAGTGAGTGAATATAGAGATTATGAGTGAGTGAATGTAGAGATTATGAGTGAGTGAATGTAGAGATTATGAGTGAGTGAATGTAGAGATAATGAGTGAGTGAATATAGAGATTATGAGTGAGTGAGTGTAGAGATTATGAGTGAGTGAATGTAGAGATTATGAGTGAGTGAATGTAGAGATAATGAGTGAGTGAATATAGAGATGAGTGAGTGAGTGTAGAGATAATGAGTGAGTGAATGTAGAGATAGAGTGAGTGAATATAGAGATGAGTGAGTGAATAGAGATAATGAGTGAGTGAATATAGAGATGAGTGAGTGAATGTAGAGATAATGAGTGAATGAATGTAGAGATAATGAGTGAGTGAATGTAGAGATAATGAGTGAATGAATATAGAGATAATGAGTGAGTGAATATAGAGATAATGAGTGAGTGAATGTAGAGATAATGAGTGAATGAATATAGAGATGAGTGAGTGAATATAGAGATGAGTGAGTGAGTGTAGAGATGAGTGAGTGAGTGTAGAGATAATGAGTGAGTGAATGTAGAGATAATGAGTGAGTTAATATAGAGATTATGAGTGAGTGAGTGAATATAGAGATAATGAGTGAATGAATGTAGAGATAATGAGTGAGTGAATATAGAGATAATGAGTGAGTGAATGTAGAGATAATGAGTGAGTGAATATAGAGATTATGAGTGAATGTAGAGATAATGAGTGAGTGAGTGTAGAGATAATGAGTGAGTGAATATAGAGATTATGAGTGAATGTAGAGATAATGAGTGAATGAGTGTAGAGATTATGAGTGAGTGAATATAGAGATAATGAGTGAGTGAATGTAGAGATGAGTGAGTTAATGTAGAGATGAGTGAGTGAGTTAATATAGAGATAATGAGTGAGTGAGTGTAGAGATAATGAGTGAGTTAATGTAGAGATTATGAGTGAGTTAATGTAGAGATAATGAGTGAGTTAATATAGAGATTATGAGTGAGTGAATATAGAGATAATGAGTGAGTTAATATAGAGATAATGAGTGAGTTAATGTAGAGATAATGAGTGAGTGAATGTAGAGATAATGAGTGAGTGAATGTAGAGATAATGAGTGAGTGAGTGTAAAAATTGAGTGCGTGACCTGAAGCTGATCCGAGTCTCTTCTCTCCGCAGAGGAACAAGATCATCAAGCACGAGATGAAGAAGCTCCAGAAAGCCGAACAGAAGAAAGCATAACTATCTTTAATAAACATGTTTGACTTGTACATGTGACTCCGTGTGTTTGTGTTGTGTCTGTTTCCTGGTTTGTGTGTGTGTGTGTGTCTCTGTTTCCTGATGTGTGTGTGCATCTGATGTGTTCAGAGCTGATCTTGTGGGAAGACAGAAATGGACACACGGTGTAGCTTTGGTGTGTGTGTACAGCGGTATCTGTGCATGCTTTAACTCATGATTAAGCTTTCATCTGTTCATATTTAAAAGGTTAATCTCATACAGTATTAATGTTAATAACTGCACACTCTGTGCTGAGTAATGATAAACGACAGCTTCAGAGTTTGAGAACTGTTGATCTGCTCAGTTTAATGAAGCAAGCTGTGTGTGTGTGTGTGTGTGTGTGTGTGTGTGTGTGTGTGTGTGTGTGTGTGTAACAGGTGCGGAAGCACAGAATCCATTCATACGGTCAGGGTGACCGATGGAGATTGAGAAAAGTATGCATTTCATAGGCCCTAACAATGATTGTTTCATGATTTTAGATGTAATTTAACCATTAAAACAGCCCAAAATCAAATGCAATAAACTATAAAATACATATTTAGGGCCCTATATTTAATAGAGATAATAAACCTGAAAAGAAGTGTGTCTAGGATGTGTTTTCCAGCACAGATATCTACACATCCTTCAGTCCAGACTTCATGACCTACAGAGGGAAGAGATGAAGTGTGTCTGTGCTTAAAACGAGAGCTAATGTCTTAACGCACACACACACACTCTTACGTCAGAGCACGTACAGTGTCTTAAGTGGCTCTTCATCAAACCTGCAGAAGCCCTGAAAATATTAACTCATATCCAATGATAAATACTGTGAGGTGGCTCATTGTTAGTTGAGCAGTGTGTGTGTGTGTGAGAGTGAGTGTGTGTGATGTCTGGAGATGAGTCTGACACTGAAAGAGCTGCAGTTCTGTGTCTGTCCGCTGGGGTCCGCGTGATGAGCACACAGCATGGCAGGTTTAGATTCAGTCCTTTATCTATCCTATAGGAAAACACTTGTGGGAATAGTTTGAATGCTCTAAGGGCCGGATGTGCTTACACAGGTCGATGCGTCTGAGAGTGTCCAGTGGCCCTCAGGGGTCAGGGGTCATGTCAGGTGATTATCAGGAGATCATATTTGTGTCGAGTGTCCTTGGAAAACATCTTTTAAATAAACTTTTCCTGATAGTTTCCTCACGCCCATGTCATCCCAGATGTCCATGTGTTTCTTTCTTCAGTGAAAAAGAAATGAAGGTTTTTGATGAAAACATTCCAGGATTTTTCTGCATACAATGGACTTCAGACCAAACGCTATTTGCATATTACGTGACGTCGCGAGCGCTCATCACAGAACAGAGCAAGGCCAGCATTTGTGCTTGTAAAACTTTTTTTCTTTTTTTTTTTTCTTTTTTTAAATGACTGATGGTTTGGTTAGATCAGACCCTTATCATGGCCTGGTGTGGTGTAAAGCCCTCTGTCATTCGGACCTTGAGCCGTGTGGGCTGCACTGAAGTCCATTATCTGTGCTCCTCTTCCTCTGAACTCTTCTTCATCAGGAGTGAGCCATTCCTCCTCATGTGAGGAACATCAAGCAGTGCCCAGATCCCTGAGGAAGATTATTCACCATATTCTCCGTTTCCACTGTGACAGGGTGGACATGTTCTGCTTTCCACATCAGTGACTCTGAAACCCTGAAGTAAGGAGAGATTGAATCTGCTTCCTGTAGATGTGCAGCGTTCACTTCCTGTGAGTCACGTGATCAGGGGACTATTTTAAGCACTATGCATGTATTAATAACAAATGTTTTGGTGAGGAATATTATAAATAAGATTTTACAACAATATTGAACATGTTGGAATTTGTTTAATTTTTTTATCACTATTTGTGGCTGAAGTTATGCGAGCTTATTTGGGGGCATACTTGCACTAAAATCAGTAATTATATTAAAAGAGGTGATGAATTGAGGAATCAACTTTCCCTTGAGCCTTTGATATATTAAAGGTCACAGTAATATAAGAATATCGTGTAAGTTTCAGAGCTGAACACTTCGTTAGTCAAAGAAAAGCTTTTATAGACACCAGGCCCAGCAAACTCTCAGATATACTGATCAGTGACGTCATAGGAGCGAGAAATGCCTCTACAGATAAATGTGCACGCCCGGTTCGGTAGCCCCGCCCGCATCTGTAGCCACGCCTGCTTCTGTAGCCCCGCCCGCATCTGTAGCCACGCCTGCTTCGGTAGCCCCGCCCACATCTGTAGCCCGCCCGCTTGGTAGCCCCGCCGCATCTGTAGCCCGCCCGCTTCTGTAGCCACGCCCGCTTCTGTAGCCCGCCGCTTCTGTAGCCCGTCCGCTTCTGTAGCCACGCCGCCGTAGCGCCGCCGCATCTGTAGCCACGCCGCTTCTGTAGCCCCACCGCTTCTGTAGCCCCGCCCGCTTCTGTAGCCCCACCGCTTCTGTAGCCCCGTCCGCTTCTGTAGCCACGCCGCCCGGTAGCGCCGCCGCATCTAGCCCGCCCGCTTCTGTAGCCCCACCGCTTCTGTAGCCCGTCCGCTTCTGTAGCCACGCCCGCTTCGGTAGCCCGCCCGCATCTGTAGCCACGCCGCTTCTGTAGCCCCGCACGCTTCTGTAGCCACGCCGCTTTTGTAGCCCAGCCTGCTTCTGTAGCCCGCCTGTTTCTGTAGCCCTGCCCGCTTCTGTAGCCACGCCGCTTTTGTAGCCCAGCCTGCTTCTGTAGCCCGCCTGTTTCTGTAGCCCGCCTGTTTCTGTAGCCCGTCTGCTTCTGTCGCCCGCCCTTCTGTAGCCCGCCAGTTTCTGTAGCCCCGCCTTTTTGTAGCCACGCCCGCTTTGTAGCCCCGCCCGCTTTTGTAGCCCCGCACGCTTCTGTAGCCCGCCCGCCTCTGTAGCCCGCCCACATCTGTAGCCCCGCTTCTGTAGCCCCGCCCGCATCTGTAGCCCCGCTTCTGTAGCCCCGCCCGCATCTGTAGCCCCGCTTCTGTAGCCCCGCCCGCATCTGTAGCCCGCCTGTTTCTGTAGCCCGCCCGCTTCTGTAGCCACTCCCGCTTCTGTAGCCCGCCCGCATCTGTAGCCCCGCCTGTTTCTGTAGCCCCGCCCGCATCTGTAGCCCCGCTTCTGTAGCCCCGCCCGCATCTGTAGCCCCGCTCTGTAGCCCGCCGCATCTGTAGCCCGCCTGTTTCTGTAGCCCCGCCCCTTCTGTAGCCACTCCCGCTTCTGTAGCCCGCCCGCATCTGTAGCCCGCCTGTTTCTGTAGCCCCGCCCGCTTCTGTAGCCCGCCCGCATCTGTAGCCCGCCTGTTTCTGTAGCCACTCCGCTTCTGTAGCCCCGCCTGCTTCTGTAGCCCCGCCTGCTTCTGTAGCCCCGCCCGCTTCTGTAGCCCCGCCCGCATCTGTAGCCCCCTGCTTCTTTAGCCACGCCGCTTCTTTAGCCCCGCCTGCTTCTGTAGCCCCGCCCAGGGCAGAAAATAGCCCATTACTGATTCATTCTGAATATTAAAACCACACAAACCTCATCAGCTGACCTCAGACAACAGGATACAAAAAAACAAACAAAAAGCCAGTTCATGACACCTTTAAATGAATTATTCCTGAGCTACATATTATTGTGTTTTATGGTAGGGGGATTCATTTGAGTATTAGCCCATTTTTACACAAAACACACCACCTTATGTCACAAGGACTCAAATGGCACCCTAACTGTAATATGAAAACCACAGCTGGCAGTTTATTAGTAAATAACATGTTTGTGAATTGTTGTGTTTGACATTGACTCAGAGTGTCACCCCAGGGTCAAAGACCAGATAACACTGAAGGAACGCCCCCTGAACACACACCGGAACTGCAGAACCGCCATGAAGCGAAGAGCTCGGTTTCCCACCTTCAGCTCCTGACCTGAACATGAAACCGAAACTTCCTCTGTGTGTGTGTGTGTGTGTGTGTGTGTGTGTGTGTGTGTGTGTGTGTGTGTGTGTGTGTGTGTGTGTGTGTGTGTGTGTGTGTGTGTGTGTGTGTGTGTGGACTGGTAATCCTCTGTGTGTGTGGGGGTGAATATCCAAATTTTTGTCCTTGTGGGGTTTTGGTCCCCATGAGGAAAAACATTATAAATCACACTAAGTGATTTTTTTGAAAAAGTAAAAATGCAGCATGTCTCCTGTGATGGGTAGGTTTAGGGGCAGGGGCAGTGTAGGGGATAGAAAATACGGTTTGTACAGTATAAAATGCATTACGCCTATGGAATGTCCCCATAAAACATGGAAACACAACATGTGTGTGTGTGTGTGTGTGTGTGTGTGTGTGTGTGTGTGTGTGTGTGTGTGTGTGTGTGTGTGTGTGTGTGTGTGTGTGTGTGTGTGAGAGAGAGAGAAAATGATTGTTTCCATGATTTTAGAACACAAGTGTGTGGGGTCTGTGGTTTATCAGAGCAGACCTGACCCGCCTCGTGATGGCAGACCCAGAGGCGTTTATAAGCGAGACCCCAGCGCTCAGACCCAGAGGCGTTTATAAGCGAGACCCCAGCGCTCAGACCCAGAGGCGTTTATAAGCGAGACCCCAGCGCTCAGACCCAGACTGAAGATGATCTTCAGAGCGATCCTGTTAGTCAGTGAGTAACTCATCTCTAACGGACTCAGAGGAGCTGTAACTCCAGAGCTGATGTGTTTGTGTTGTTTCTGACTGTAGGCCTGAGCGCGCCCTGTGTGGTGTGTGTTCCAGCTGTGAGCGTCCGGCGTGGGCAGAACTTCTCTCTGCCCTGTTACAGTGACCACATCAACTCCAGCTCTGGGATTGCCTGGTACCGGCTCCGCTCGGACGAGCTCACGCTACTCGTATCTGCCACCAGAGGAAAGCTGCTGAAAACAGAGATGATCGTAGTGCACAATGAGGAGCAGAGCCGCTTCGGGCTGGAGGCGGCCGGCCAGCTGGAGTCTGTGCGTCTGGTCATCTCTGCGGTCAGCGAGGCGGATCTCGGCCTGTACTTCTGCACTGCTGCTGTCGGACTGAACAACATGCGCTTCGGCACGGCTGTCAGACTCACACTCACAGGTCAGAGGCTCTCCATCAGTCTACAGGTCAGACACACAGGTGTGGTCACGCTCACAGGTCAGTGGCTCTCCATCAGTCTACAGGTCAGACACACAGGTGTGGTCACACTCACAGGTCAGTGGCTCTCCATCAGTCTACAGGTCAGACACACAGGTGTGGTCACACTCACAGGTCAGAGGCTCTCCATCAGTCTACAGGTCAGACACACAGGTGTGGTCACACTCACAGGTCAGAGGCTCTCCATCAGTCTACAGGTCAGACACACAGGTGTGGTCACACTCACAGGTCAGTGGCTCTCCATCAGTCTACAGGTCAGACACACAGGTGTGGTCACACTCACAGGTCAGTGGCTCTCCATCAGTCTACAGGTCAGACACACAGGTGTGGTCACGCTCACAGGTCAGTGGCTCTCCATCAGTCTACAGGTCAGACACACAGGTGTGGTCACGCTCACAGGTCAGTGGCTCTCCATCAGTCTACAGGTCAGACACACAGGTGTGGTCACACTCACGGGTCAGTGGCTCTCCATCAGTCTACAGGTCAGACACACAGGTGTGGTCACACTCACAGGTCAGAGGCTCTCCATCAGTCTACAGGTCAGACACACAGGTGTGGTCACACTCACGGGTCAGTGGCTCTCCATCAGTCTACAGGTCAGACACACAGGTGTGGTCACACTCACGGGTCAGTGGCTCTCCATCAGTCTACAGGTCAGACACACAGGTGTGGTCACACTCACGGGTCAGTGGCTCTCCATCAGTCTACAGGTCAGACACACAGGTGTGGTCACACTCACAGGTCAGAGGCTCTCCATCAGTCTACAGGTCAGACACACAGGTGTGGTCACACTCACAGGTCAGAGGCTCTCCATCAGTCTACAGGTCAGACACACAGGTGTGGTCACACTCACAGGTCAGTGGCTCTCCATCAGTCTACAGGTCAGACACACAGGTGTGGTCACACTCACAGGTCAGTGGCTCTCCATCAGTCTACAGGTCAGACACACAGGTGTGGTCACACTCACAGGTCAGAGGCTCTCCATCAGTCTACAGGTCAGACACACAGGTGTGGTCACACTCACAGGTCAGTGGCTCTCCATCAGTCTACAGGTCAGACACACAGGTGTGGTCACACTCACAGGTCAGTGGCTCTCCATCAGTCTACAGGTCAGACACACAGGTGTGGTCACACTCACAGGTCAGTGGCTCTCCATCAGTCTACAGGTCAGACACACAGGTGTGGTCACACTCACAGGTCAGAGGCTCTCCATCAGTCTACAGGTCAGACACACAGGTGTGGTCACACTCACAGGTCAGAGGCTCTCCATCAGTCTACAGGTCAGACACAAAGGTGTGGTCACACTCACAGGTCAGTGGCTCTCCATCAGTCTACAGGTCAGACACACAGGTGTGGTCACACTCACAGGTCAGAGGCTCTCCATCAGTCTACAGGTCAGACACAAGGTGTGGTCACACTCACAGGTCAGAGGCTCTCCATCAGTCTACAGGTCAGACACACAGGTGTGGTCACACTCACGGGTCAGTGGCTCTCCATCAGTCTACAGGTCAGACACACAGGTGTGGTCACACTCACGGGTCAGTGGCTCTCCATCAGTCTACAGGTCAGACACACAGGTGTGGTCACACTCACAGGTCAGAGGCTCTCCATCAGTCTACAGGTCAGACACACAGGTGTGGTCACACTCACAGGTCAGAGGCTCTCCATCAGTCTACAGGTCAGACACACAGGTGTGGTCACACTCACAGGTCAGTGGCTCTCCATCAGTCTACAGGTCAGACACACAGGTGTGGTCACACTCACAGGTCAGTGGCTCTCCATCAGTCTACAGGTCAGACACACAGGTGTGGTCACGCTCACGGGTCAGTGGCTCTCCATCAGTCTACAGGTCAGACACACAGGTGTGGTCACACTCACAGGTCAGAGGCTCTCCATCAGTCTACAGGTCAGACACACAGGTGTGGTCACACTCACAGGTCAGAGGCTCTCCATCAGTCTACAGGTCAGACACAAAGGTGTGGTCACACTCACAGGTCAGTGGCTCTCCATCAGTCTACAGGTCAGACACACAGGTGTGGTCACACTCACAGGTCAGAGGCTCTCCATCAGTCTACAGGTCAGACACACAGGTGTGGTCACACTCACAGGTCAGTGGCTCTCCATCAGTCTACAGGTCAGACACACAGGTGTGGTCACACTCACAGGTCAGTGGCTCTCCATCAGTCTACAGGTCAGACACACAGGTGTGGTCACGCTCACAGGTCAGTGGCTCTCCATCAGTCTACAGGTCAGACACACAGGTGTGGTCACACTCACAGGTCAGAGGCTCTCCATCAGTCTACAGGTCAGACACACAGGTGTGGTCACACTCACAGGTCAGTGGCTCTCCATCAGTCTACAGGTCAGACACACAGGTGTGGTCACACTCACGGGTCAGTGGCTCTCCATCAGTCTACAGGTCAGACACACAGGTGTGGTCACGCTCACAGGTCAGTGGCTCTCCATCAGTCTACAGGTCAGACACACAGGTGTGGTCACACTCACAGGTCAGTGGCTCTCCATCAGTCTACAGGTCAGACACACAGGTGTGGTCACGCTCACAGGTCAGTGGCTCTCCATCAGTCTACAGGTCAGACACACAGGTGTGGTCACGCTCACAGGTCAGTGGCTCTCCATCAGTCTACAGGTCAGACACACAGGTGTGGTCACGCTCACAGGTCAGTGGCTCTCCATCAGTCTACAGGTCAGACACACAGGTGTGGTCACGCTCACAGGTCAGTGGCTCTCCATCAGTCTACAGGTCAGACACACAGGTGTGGTCACGCTCACAGGTCAGTGGCTCTCCATCAGTCTACAGGTCAGACACACAGGTGTGGTCACACTCACAGGTCAGTGGCTCTCCATCAGTCTACAGGTCAGACACACAGGTGTGGTCACACTCACGGGTCAGTGGCTCTCCATCAGTCTACAGGTCAGACACACAGGTGTGGTCACACTCACAGGTCAGAGGCTCTCCATCAGTCTACAGGTCAGACACACAGGTGTGGTCACACTCACAGGTCAGTGGCTCTCCATCAGTCTACAGGTCAGACACACAGGTGTGGTCACACTCACAGGTCAGTGGCTCTCCATCAGTCTACAGGTCAGACACACAGGTGTGGTCACACTCACAGGTCAGAGGCTCTCCATCAGTCTACAGGTCAGACACACAGGTGTGGTCACACTCACAGGTCAGTGGCTCTCCATCAGTCTACAGGTCAGACACACAGGTGTGGTCACACTCACAGGTCAGTGGCTCTCCATCAGTCTAAAGGTCAGACACACAGGTGTGGTCACACTCACGGGTCAGTGGCTCTCCATCAGTCTACAGGTCAGACACACAGGTGTGGTCACACTCACGGGTCAGTGGCTCTCCATCAGTCTACAGGTCAGACACACAGGTGTGGTCACGCTCACAGGTCAGTGGCTCTCCATCAGTCTACAGGTCAGACACACAGGTGTGGTCACACTCACAGGTCAGTGGCTCTCCATCAGTCTACAGGTCAGACACACAGGTGTGGTCACACTCACGGGTCAGTGGCTCTCCATCAGTCTACAGGTCAGACACACAGGTGTGGTCACACTCACGGGTCAGAGGCTCTCCATCAGTCTACAGGTCAGACACACAGGTGTGGTCACACTCACGGGTCAGTGGCTCTCCATCAGTCTACAGGTCAGACACACAGGTGTGGTCACACTCACAGGTCAGAGGCTCTCCATCAGTCTACAGGTCAGACACACAGGTGTGGTCACGCTCACGGGTCAGTGGCTCTCCATCAGTCTACAGGTCAGACACACAGGTGTGGTCACACTCACAGGTCAGTGGCTCTCCATCAGTCTACAGGTCAGACACACAGGTGTGGTGGTCACACTCACAGGTCAGTGGCTCTCCATCAGTCTACAGGTCAGACACACAGGTGTGGTCACACTCACAGGTCAGTGGCTCTCCATCAGTCTACAGGTCAGACACACAGGTGTGGTCACGCTCACAGGTCAGTGGCTCTCCATCAGTCTACAGGTCAGACACACAGGTGTGGTCACACTCACAGGTCAGAGGCTCTCCATCAGTCTACAGGTCAGACACACAGGTGTGGTCACACTCACAGGTCAGTGGCTCTCCATCAGTCTACAGGTCAGACACACAGGTGTGGTCACACTCCGGGTCAGTGGCTCTCCATCAGTCTACAGGTCAGACACACAGGTGTGGTCACGCTCACAGGTCAGTGGCTCTCCATCAGTCTACAGGTCAGACACACAGGTGTGGTCACACTCACAGGTCAGTGGCTCTCCATCAGTCTACAGGTCAGACACACAGGTGTGGTCACGCTCACAGGTCAGTGGCTCTCCATCAGTCTACAGGTCAGACACACAGGTGTGGTCACGCTCACAGGTCAGTGGCTCTCCATCAGTCTACAGGTCAGTGGCTCTCCATCAGTCTACAGGTCAGACACACAGGTGTGGTCACGCTCACAGGTCAGTGGCTCTCCATCAGTCTACAGGTCAGACACACAGGTGTGGTCACGCTCACAGGTCAGTGGCTCTCCATCAGTCTACAGGTCAGACACACAGGTGTGGTCACACTCACAGGTCAGTGGCTCTCCATCAGTCTACAGGTCAGACACACAGGTGTGGTCACTCTGCAGGTCAGTGGCTCTCCATCAGTCTACAGGTCAGACACACAGGTGTGGTCACACTCACAGGTCAGAGGCTCTCCATCAGTCTACAGGTCAGACACACAGGTGTGGTCACGCTCACAGGTCAGTGGCTCTCCATCAGTCTACAGGTCAGACACACAGGTGTGGTCACACTCACGGGTCAGTGGCTCTCCATCAGTCTACAGGTCAGACACACAGGTGTGGTCACACTCAGGTCAGTGGCTCTCCATCAGTCTACAGGTCAGACACACAGGTGTGGTCACACTCACGGGTCAGTGGCTCTCCATCAGTCTACAGGTCAGACACACAGGTGTGGTCACACTCACGGGTCAGTGGCTCTCCATCAGTCTACAGGTCAGACACACAGGTGTGGTCACACTCACAGGTCAGTGGCTCTCCATCAGTCTACAGGTCAGACACACAGGTGTGGTCACACTCACAGGTCAGTGGCTCTCCATCAGTCTACAGGTCAGACACACAGGTGTGGTCACACTCACAGGTCAGTGGCTCTCCATCAAAGAGCAGTTAAGATTCATTTGTGAAACTGAAAACATGTTGTGTTACAATTATTCGCTAAAAGATCGCAATCTCAATTCAAACACCCAAATGATATTATTCCTAATCGATTCATCTGTGTCTATTAAACCTTTGACGAGTCTGATCACAGTCCAGTAGCTCGTCTGTTTGATCGGACCACACGGGCCAGCCTTCGCTCCACACGTGCATCAATGAGCCTGGGCCGCCCATGACCCTGTGTCCGGTTCTCCACTGTTCCTTCCTTGGAGCACTTTTGATAGATCCTGACCACTGCAGACCGGGAACACCCCACAAGAGCTGCAGTTTTGGAGATGCTCTGACCCAGTCGTCTAGCCATCACAATCTGGTCCTTGTCAAACTCGCTCAAATCCTTACGCTTGCCCATTTTTCCTGCTTCTAACACATCAACTCTGAGGACAAAATGTTCACTTGCTGCCTAATATATCCCACCCACTAACAGGTGATGAAGAGATCATGAGTGTTATTCACTTCACCGGTCATAATGTTATGCCTGATCGATTTATGTTTGTTTTTTTATTGTATTTTTTTAGTCAGACTGTGAATGCTTCATTTGTTGACAGTCGGTTATTACTGCTTCAGTCCTCCTCCTCAGACAGTCATTATGAGAGCACAGGAGCCGCTCCTGATTCCAGTGTATCTGCTGTTTCAGACGCGGAGCGGCGGCTCTCCTCAGACGGCGTGGGCTGCTCTGCGCTCTCGATCTGGATCTGTGTGTGTGTGTGTGTCACATGTGGCTTCTGCGGGTTTCTCTGCGCTTGTGTGCTCTGTTACAGAAAAGGTGAGTAAAACAAAACTCAAGTGGAGGTGATTCCTGCCATACATCCGTCAAGACGAGTGTTTCTGTTTCAGACTCCTCCGTGGCCTCGTGCATCCGCTGTGTGAAGGAGAACTCCGGTGTCCAGGTGTGTGTGATTCCGCTGGATCCATACGGAAGTGGCTAATAAAGGAGGATAAGAGGAGCTTGTTCTCGACTGCACTGAGAGATTAAGATGAACATGATGTATTGTTTCTGTTGTTGTTCTCCAGGCAGTGCCGGTCCAGTATTCCAGTCTCCGGTTCATCCGGCGCTCCAGAGCTCCGGCTCCGGCTCCGGCTCGGCTCCGGCTCCGGCTCCGGCTCCGGCTCCGGCTCCGGCTCCAGCAGACGTGACGTACGCAACCATCGCCAAACACACACGCTGATTCACATCGACACACACCTTCACATCGCTTACATGTACTTTACACACACCTGTACACCTGCTTCTGAGTCTGTCCTGCTCATTCCTCCAGTCTTCACTAATCACTCTCAGATGAGGATCTGATGATCAACACACAGTTATGATTATTATCCGTTCATATTTCTGTGGAAACTGATGCATGTTCTTTGATGAATATGAAGTGTAACAGAAGAGCATTTATCTGAGA
>CM040919.1:2179336-2189336 GCA_023029165.1 Gobiocypris rarus | reverse complement strand
TCAGCACAGGGGCGTGTCTTGACTCGTGAGTGGGGGCTTTATTCTGCAGCGCTTCTTCCGCTCATGCGTGTGTGTATGCAGCGCTGTTTGATCATATCACACACATGTGTGTGTTAAAGTGATGTTATAATGCTCTATGAGACACTTGTTCACACTGCAGTGGCGAGATCATATTAGGGTAAACATGGCACTCTGTGCGGTAAATCAAGAACAGCAGATTTACACAATCAGACTAACTGTGTTGATCTGGAGAACAATGATGAGTTTCTGTCCATCAATGATCCAAACAGTGTCTCATAAACACAGCAGATATTAAAGCGCAGCTAGTGTTGCCATGGTTACTGCACAATAACACGGGATGATGTCACTGATAGGCCACATTCCTGGTTACAATCGCTTAATTCTCTGGATTTAAACATTCCTGGAAACATTTGGGATAATGCACACAAGCCAACACTCTAACACTGGTCTAGTGGCTTCTGGGTATTTTAATCCAAAAATCTTACATATTGTGCCTTGAAAGTGTTATAATCCATGAACCACAGCTAGCTGTGAGGTGAGTTTTCATTTGATGATTATGAAGATGAATGTATTATTAATAACAGTGGATCATAAACTGTGATGTTGTCCTGATGAAGCCTGTGTGTGTGTGTGTGTGTGTGTGTGTGTGTGTGTGTGTCAGATGCCTGTCTGTATCAGTGTGAGGATATGGAGGAGGATTTCACCGGAGAACTGAAGTATAACACACACTCACACACTCTCTACACTTCACTCTCTACACACACCTCTCTTCACACACACTCTCTTCACACTCTCTACACTCCCTCTCTCACACACCTCTCTACACACACTCTCTACACACACACTCTACACACACTCTCTACACACACACTCTCTACACACACACTCTCTTCACACAAACTCTCTACACTTACTCTCTCTACACACACACTCTCTTCACACACTCTCTACACACACTCTCTTCACTTACACTCTCTACACACACACTCACACACACACTCTCTACACACTCTCTACACACACACTCTCTCTCACACACTCTCTTCACACTCTCTTCACACACTCTCTTCACACTCTCTTCACTTACACTCTCACACACACTCTCTACACTTACACTCTCTACACACACACTCTCTTCACACACACTCTCTTCACTTACACTCTCTCACACACTCTCTACACTCACAATCTCACACTCTCTACACACACACTCTCTCTCACTCCTCTCCTCACTCACTCCTCCTCTCTCTCTCTCTCACTCTCTCTCTCTCTCTCTCTCTCTCTCTCTCTCTCTCTCTCTCTCTCTCTCTCTCTCTCTCTCTCTCTCTCTCTCTCTCTCTCTCTCTCTCTCTCTCTCTCTCTCTCTCTCTCTCTCTCTCTCTCTCTCTCTCTCTCTCTCTCTCTCTCTCACACACACCACAGACACTCTGAGTAGTGTGTCCACAGGAAATGATCAGTAAATGTTTTCTCTTTCTCTCCAAGTCGTCCTTCACATAAAACACGTAAGCTCCTCAAGAAACGGAGGTCACGCTGGTCTGTTCTTCTCTCTCGTGCCGAGATGAGATGCGACTGCAGCAAAGGCTGGCCTTCTCAAGCGCTATTCCTGCTATAAGAGCTGCCATCCCTGTGACACATGAGACTCATCAGCCGGAAGCGCAACAGAACCGCTCCCACTATAGCCAGTAGATGGCAGCAGAGCCGCGCCGACTGACTCTTGATCTACACTCGTTAATAAATGCACAAAACTCTGAAAGCCAAACACAACCTGTTTTGTAGCTTTAACTCGTTACTGATGTTTTATCTGCTTATCAACTCAAGCTGAGCGCTTCACTGATAGATCTCCAATAAACAAACATGATATTAGCAACTGCACTCATTAACAAAACAACAGTAACTCTGATACATTTCCACCCATCTAATGCTAGTCTGGAGCCCTGATTACTAAAGCAATAATGTGTGTGTGTGTGTGTGTGTGTGTGTGTGTGTGTGTGTGTGTGTGTGTGTGTGTGTGTGTGTGTGTGTGTGTGTGTGTGTGTGTGTGTGTGTGTGTGTGTGTGTGTGTGTGTGTGTGTGTGTCTCAGCTGGAGCGGGATCTCGTCCTCACGCTGGACCCTGATGACCCCACGTCCCCATGGAAGAACCTGGACATCAGCCTCTCAGGTGTGACCCCCGCACGACCCCAGCCCTGTGTGATTATTATTATGTTTTGATGACTGAATTGGTAAAGGGTTATGAATTTGATTTATTTAACCATTAAAACAGAACTCAGAACAATGAGAGATTCACGATAAACCCCGGTCTGCTCTCCATGTTCTCCGTCGCATACTGTATATTAATAATGATATATCAATAACATAATGAGTGTGTGTGTCTGGTGTTGAGCAGCGTCAGTCCGTCTCTGGTGTTTGAGTTTTCAGACGGACTCTGACCTGCGGAGAGCCGGGCCGTGTGTTTAATCTCCCACCACTGCTGTATTCTGGGATGTAAACTCTGGCTTTATTTGCAGGTGAAATGTCAGTCCTGAAGGATGAGATGAGAATAACACAACCTCTGCCAGTGGACATGTGTGAGTCTCATATCCATGTACACACACTCTCTCACACTCACTCACTCACTCACTCACTCACTCACACACACTCTCTCTCTCTCACTCACTCACTCACTCACTCCTCACTCACTCACTCCACTCACTCCTCACTCACTCACTCACTCCTCACACACACACCTCACTCACACACACTCACTCACTCACTCACTCACACACACTCACTCCTACACTCACTCACTCACTCCTCACTCACTCACTCACACACACTCACTCACTCCACACACTCACTCACTCCTCACTCCCACTCACTCACACTCACTCACTCCTCACTCCTCACTCCTCCTCCTCACCTCACACACTCACACCTCACTCACTCACTCACACTCCTCACTCACTCCACACTCACTCACACCTCACTCACTCACTCCTCACTCACTCACTCTCACACTCACTCACTCACTCACACACTCACTCACACCTCACTCCACTCACTCACTCACTCACACACTCCTCTCCACTCACTCCTCCTCACTCCTCACTCACTCACTCACACCTCCTCACCTCCTCCTCACTCACTCACTCACTCACACACTCACTCACTCCTCACTCACTCACCTCACTCACTCACTCTCCTCCTCACTCCTCACTCACTCCTCACACACTCACTCACTCACTCACCTCACTCACTCCTCACTCCTTCACTCACACACTCACTCCTCACTCCTCACTCACTCACTCCTCACTCACTCCACACTACACTCCTCACTCACTCACTCCTCACTCACTCACCTCGCTCACTCCACTCACTCACTCACTCCTCACTCACCCTCCTCCCACACTCACTCGCTCACTCACTTCACTCACTCCTCACTCACTCCTCACTCACACACTCACTCACTCACTCACTCCTCACTCCTCACATCACTCACTCTCCTCACTCACTCACTCCACACACTCACTCCCACTCACTCCACACACTCACTCCACTCCTCACTCACACACTCACACTCACTCACTCCACACACTCCACACTCACTCCTCACTCCTCACTCACACTCACTCACTCACTCACTCACACACACACACTCTGCCTCTGTTACTCACAGCACATTTACAGCTCTGGGTTGTAGTTTTACGTGTGTGTGTGTGTGTGTGTGTGGCAGTTTTCCAGGTGAAGACCGAACCTCCGTCCCCGGCATCGTCTCTGACCTCTGACAGTTCCATGCCCTCTGAAGCTCAGGTGCGTCCAGCAGTGAGATCTGACCTCATCGCTTGATCATGTGATCAGGGTTTGCGCATCGCTTGATCATGTGATCATTGCTCATCGCTTGATCATGTGATCAGGGTTTGCTCATCGCTTGATCATGTGATCAGGGTTTGCTCATCGCTTGATCATGTGATCAGGGTTTGCTCAGTGCAGCTCAGTGAACCTGATCCCGTGACTCGTCTGCTTGTGTTCGCAGGTGATGGTGAAGAGTGAGAACCCGCCCACTCCGCCCGTACATGGGACTGCTGTCCCACTGGCCAGTGTGAGAGTCACAGTGTCGCTCACATCAGATCGTACACACACACACACTCAGCAGCCTTGATGCACAAACCACAGGTCTATACACACACACACTCTCTCACACACACACACTCAGCAGCCTCGATGCACAAACCACAGGTCTATACACACACACACACACACACACACACACACACACACACACTCAACAGCCTTGATGCACAAACCACAGGTCTATACACACACACACACACACACACACACTCAACAGCTTTGATGCACAAACCACAGGTCTATACACACACACACTCAACAGCTTTGATGCACAAACCACAGGTCTATACACACTCTCTCACAATACTTGCACGCACACACACACAAACACTGAACACACACTTTTGTTACATTATTAGAGAAAACATTGCATAGACTTCCATTGATGTTATATCAAGTTAATGACATTTCGCCATCACACGTACACTAAAGTAGCCAAACCTGTACACACACACACACACACACACACACACACACACACACACACACACACAGAGCAAACGGGTCAGGTGAGACTCTCCTGAGTAACGTGACACTGAGTGTTGACTGCTCTAGTGTGTGTGTGTGTGAGTGTGTGTGTGTGTGTGTGTGTGAGTGTGTGAGTGAGAGGTGTGAGTGTGTGAGTGTGTGTGAGTGGTGTGTGAGTGTGGAGTGTGTGTGTGAGTGAGTGGTGGTGGGTGAGTGGTGAGTGAGTGAGTGAGTGGTGGTGAGTGAGTGGGTTGAGTGAGTTGAGTGGAGTGAGTTGAGTGAGTTGAGTAGTTGAGTTTGGGGTGATGGTGAGTGGTGAGTGTGTGAGTGTGTGAGTGTGGTGATGTGATGAGTGGTGTGTGTGAGTGTGGTGAGTGTGGTGAGTGGTGAGTGTGGTGAGTGTGGTGGGTGTGGTGAGTGTGTGAGGTGGTGAGTGTGGTGAGTGTGGTGAGTGTGGTGAGTGTGGTGAGTGTGTGAGTGGTGAGTGTGTGGTGAGTGTGGTGAGTGTGAGTGTGTGGTGAGTGTGGTGGTGAGTGTGGTGAGTGTGGTGAGTGTGGTGAGTGTGGTGAGTGTGGTGAGTGTGGTGAGTGTGGTGAGTGGTGGGTGTGTGGTGGTGAGTGTGAGTGAGTGTGGTGAGTGTGTGGTGGTGAGTGTGGTGAGTGGTGAGTGAGTGGTGGGTGGGTGGGTTGGGTGAGTGAGTGAGTTGGTGAGTTGAGTGAGGTGGGTGTGGTGAGTGTGGTGAGTGTGGTGAGTGTGGTGAGTGTGGTGAGTGTGGTGGGTGTGAGTGGTGAGTGTGGTGAGTGGTGGGTGAGTGGTGGTGTGAGTGGTGGTGGGTGGTGGTGAGTGAGTGAGTGAGTGTGGTGGAGTGGGTGGTGAGTTGGGTGTGGTGAGTGTGGTGAGTGTGGTGAGTGTGGTGAGTGTGAGTGAGTGTGGTGAGTGTGGTGGGTGTGTGGTGTGTGTGAGTGGTGAGTGAGTGGTGAGTGAGTGAGTGAGTGAGTGAGTGAGTGGTGGGTGAGTGGTGGTGAGTGGTGAGTGGTGAGTGGTGAGTGAGTGGTGAGTGGGTGAGTGAGGTGAGTGGTGGTGGGAGTGAGGTGGAGTGTGAGTGGGTGAGTGGGTGGTGGGTGAGTGAGTGGTGGTGGGTGAGTGTGGTGAGTGGGTGGTGGTGGTGAGTGGTGAGTGGGTGGGTGGTGAGTGGTGGTGGTGGTGAGTGGTGAGTGGTGAGTGGTGAGTGGGTGTGTGAGTGTGAGAGTGTGTGAGTGTGTGGTGTGTGTGAGTGTGTGAGTGAGTGGTGGTGGTGGTGGGTGGTGAGTGGGTGGTGAGTGGTGGTGGTGGTGGAGTGAGTGAGTGAGTGGTGGTGAGTGTGGTGAGTGTGGTGGTGTGGTGAGTGGGTGAGTGAGGTGGTGGGTGAGTGGTGGTGGTGGTGAGTGTGAGTGAGTGTGGTGAGTGGTGGGTGTGGTGGTGGTGTGGTGGTGAGTGGTGGTGAGTGGTGAGTGAGGTGGTGGAGTGGAGTGAGGTGAGTGGTGAGTGGTGGGTGAGTGAGTGAGTGAGTGAGTGGTGGTGGTGAGTGGGGTGTGAGTGGAGTGAGTGGAGTGTGAGTGTGGTGTGAGTGGAGTGGTGAGTGGGAGTGGTGTGAGAGTGAGTGTGTGTGTGAGTGGTGAGTGTGTGTGAGTGTGTGTGTGGGTGGGTGGGTGGGTGGGTGGTGAGTGGTGGTGGTGGTGGTGAGTGGTGAGTGAGTGAGTGAGTGGTGGTGGTGGTGAGGTGAGTGAGTGGAGTGGGGTGAGTGGTGAGTGGTGAGTGAGTGGTGAGTGGTGGTGGTGAGTGGTGGTGGTGAGTGAGTGGTGGTGGTGGTGGTGGTGAGTGTGGTGGTGAGTGAGTGAGTGAGTGGTGGTGGTGGTGGGTGGTGAGTGGTGAGTGAGTGAGTGAGTGGTGAGTGAGTGGTGAGTGGTGAGTGGAGTGGTGGTGGTGAGTGGCGTGAGTGAGTGAGTGAGTGAGTGAGTGTGAGTGAGTGAGTGAGTGGGGTGAGTGTGGTGAGTGTGGTGAGTGTGGTGAGTGGGGTGAGTGGTGAGTGGGGTGAGTGGTGGAGTGGGGTGGTGTGAGTGGGTGAGTGGTGGAGTGGTGGGTGGTGAGTGTGGTGAGTGTGGTGGGTGAGTGAGTGAGTGAGTGGTGGTGAGTGAGTGAGTGTGTGAGTGTGAGAGTGTGTGGTGTGTGAGTGTGTGAGTGTGTGAGTGTGTGAGTGGTGGTGGTGGTGGTGGTGAGTGGAGTGGTGAGTGAGTGAGTGGGTGAGTGTGGTGAGTGTGGTGAGGTGTGGTGAGTGGTGGTGAGTGGTGGTGTGAGTGGTGAGTGGTGAGTGAGTGAGGTGGGGTGAGTGGGTGAGTGGGTGGGTGGTGAGTGGAGTGTGAGTGAGTGTGGTGGTGAGTGAGTGTGGTGAGTGAGTGTGGTGGTGGTGGGTGAGTGGTGGTGGTGAGTGAGTGGGGTGAGTGAGTGAGTGAGGTGAGTGGTGGTGGTGGTGGTGAGGTGGTGAGTGAGTGGTGGTGGTGAGTGAGTGAGCGGTGAGTGGGGAGTGAGGTGTGTGTGAGTGTGAGTGGTGAGTGAGCGGTGGCGAGTGAGCGAGTGGGAGTGGTGGTGGAGTGAGTGGTGGTGAGTGTGTGAGTGGTGAGTGTGTGTGAGTGTGTGTGGTGAGTGGTGGGTGAGTGGGTGGGTGGGTGAGTGGTGGTGAGTGGTGGTGGTGAGTGGGTGGTGAGTGGTGGTGAGTGAGTGAGTGAGTGGGTGGTGAGTGGTGAGTGAGTGGTGAGTGAGTGAGTGAGTGAGTGAGTGGTGAGGTGAGTGAGTGAGTGAGTGAGTGAGTGAGTGGGTGAGTGAGTGAGTGAGTTGAGGTGAGGTGAGGTGAGGGTGAGTGGGGTGAGGTGGGGTGAGGTGGGGTGGTGAGTGACTGAGTGACTGAGTGAGTGAGTGAGGGGTGAGTGAGGTGAGTGAGTGAGGTGAGGTGAGGTGGTGAGTGAGTGAGTGAGTGGTGAGTGAGTGAGTGAGTGAGTGGTGAGTGAGTGAGTGAGTGAGTGAGTGAGTGGTGAGGGAGGGAGGAGGAGGAGGGAGGGGAGGGGAGGGAGGGGAGGAGGAGTGAGTGAGTGAGTGAGTGAGTGAGTGGGGTGAGTGAGGTGAGTGAGGTGGTGAGTGAGTGTGAGTGAGGAACTGTAGTGATGGGAACGCGCTCTGCTCTCTCCTGACCTCTCCTCTTTCCTCTGCAGCCACACTGAAGGCCAGCAGCATCCTGAGCAGCAAACCCCTGCTCCAGCCCAAACCCGTGTGTGTGACGCCCAGCCCGAGTCCAGCCAAAGCCCTGATCCTGCAGAGCCTTCCCGTTCCCGTTCCTCCGATCGACCAGAACGCCACGCCTGGTGAGATCAGCTTTATTGAGCAATGGCTAAAAGTTAAAGTTCTTCTGAAAATGATGTGTGTGTGTGTGTGTGTGTGTGTGTGTGTGTGGTTGCTCTCTGTCCTGCAGTGGTTCTGTCTCAGTCCGTGTGTCTGGGTTCTGCTCCCGCTGTAGTGAAGATGGAGCCTCTGTCTCCCAGCATGCCTCACTGCAGCAGTGTGTGTGTGTGTGTGTGTGTGTGTGTGTGTGTGTGTGTGTGTGTGTGTGTGTGTGTGTGTGTGTGTGTGTGTGTGTGTGTGTGTGTGTGTGTGTGTGTGTGTGTGTGTGTGTGTGTGTGTGTGTGTGTGTGTGTGTGTGTGTGTGTGTGTGTGTGTGTGTGTGTGTGTGTGTGTGTGTGTGTGTGTGTGTGTGTGTGTGTGTTCCGCAGATGAAGGTGCTGAAGCGGCAGCAGCGCATGATCAAGAACCGCGAGTCGGCCTGTCAGAGCCGCAAGAAGAAGAAGGAGTACCTGCAGAACCTGGAGGCGCAGCTGCGGGAGGCGCAGCAGGAGAACGAGCGTCTCCGCCGGGAGAACCAGGCGCTCCGGCTGCGGCTCGCCGGGAAAGAGGTCACTCCCGCTCTGCACAGTTAACCAGTCATGCTTCCTTCTCTTACTGATCATGTGTTGTGCAACAGGCCACGGAGTCCGGCAGCAATAAGAGAGCCGTGTGTGTGATGGCCGTGTTCCTCTTCATCACCTTCACCTTCGGACCCGCCAGGTAAACCCGCCAGAGCTCATTTCATCCCTGAGGAGAACCAGACCATGACTACATAAAAAACAGTTTAGAATGACACAAACTGAGGAAAAGCTGCTGCCGAGAGTTATGGCCGTTTGTCCCTGCTCACTTCATGCATTTTCTCTGGCCAGATATCTATCCGCTTGGGAAAAGACCAGAAGTATCTGGTTGTTTAAACCACATATATACATTTTACTCCTGGCAAATTGTTAAAAAATAACCGTGTGTGAGTGTGTTACCTGTAGTCAGATATGACGCGTCGCAGCAGATGAGTAAAGCAAGCACACACGCAAACGACCGCAAGGGAAACTGAAAGTCTAGATGCTCAAAAACACAATCATCTTTATAAAAACTAATGAGGCTAAATGATCTCACCGGTGCTGAGGGCACTCGCTCATACTGAGGTCTTGAAATGAGCTGAGGATGAGATGCAGCTCCAATCTTGATTTATTTCATTGAACTCCGTTAAATGTGCATATCCCGCGGGAATCTGATTTATTTTGCGGAGAGGTGTAAGGTAAGACGTTTTTATAGTTTAATTTGTTTAGATTGTGTAGACCGTTCGTTTGCGATGCCTAATAACCTAATCAACAATGCCTTTTTACAGTGGTGGTGATAATAGGCGTTTAAACTTATGCTTTAAGTATCTTTCACTTTTTTATGTATTTGTTATTATAGGCAAGACAAGTCCAGTGTTGATGTGAGAGGCTAAAGCGGCGGGTTAGCTTAGGCCTTGAGCTTCTGGTCTGCAAGCGTTCACAAGAGAGAGAGTAACGCGAGGAACGAACTCTTTCAGATTTCAGTAATTGCGTTACTTGATTAAAAAAAATATTTAGTGACATGTGTTACTGCTAAAAGTAGTGGAATTACAGTAGCGCGTTACTCCCGACACTGCTAGTACGTGTATTTAATGGTTGCGGGGCGGTCCAAATAATTTCATAAAAGCGGGACCACTAATGAGCACACGTGCCGATGTAACGGCGGGAAAACACGGAGCTGTTGAGCTCCCACAGGCTCACGCGACAGCGCTTCAGAACGGCTCGATCCGTGAATAACACACACGTATGACAGGGAATGATTGAGCTCATGCTGAGGAATAATCCGTGTTTACTGTACCATGTGCAGACGGTCTCCTCATCTGTGCTGCAATAGTACAGCATTTCAAAATAAGAGTCTCCGTGTTTTTGAGCTTGTTTATAATCACGCATTATAGACACGTTTCCCCTGCTCATTACTGATATTAAACTATATCATTT
>CM040919.1:2156836-2176836 GCA_023029165.1 Gobiocypris rarus | reverse complement strand
CCACTCACTCACACACCTCACACACTCACTCACACACTCACTCACACACTCACACTCACCACACTCACCACACCACCACACCACTCACACACTCCACACTCACACACTCACTCACACACTCACACACTCACACACACACACACTCACACACTCACTCACCACACACTCACTCACACACTCACACACCACACACTCACTCACACACCACTCACCACTCACACACACACCACTCACTCACTCACACACTCACCACCACACTCACCACCCACCACCACCACCACCACCACACACCACCACCACACCACCACCACACACTCACTCACACACCACTCACCCACCACCCACCACACACTCACCCACCACCACACTCACACACACTCACACACTCCACCACTCACCACTCACCACACTCACCACTCACCACCACTCACCACTCACACTCACTCACACACTCACCACCACCACTCACACACTCACTCACCCACCACTCACCACTCACCTCACTCACACACACACTCACACACTCACCACACACTCACCACCACACCACACACTCACTCACCACTCACCACACACTCACCACACACACACTCACACACCACCACCACCACACACTCACCACCCACCACCACACCACCACCACACACCACTCACCACCACCACACTCACCACTCACCACACACCCACTCACCACTCACACTCACCACCCACCACCACACACACACCACACACTCACCACCACTCACTCACCACCCACCACTCACCACTCACTCACCACCCACCACACCACACACACTCACCACCACCACTCTCACCACCACCACCACCACTCACACACACTCACCACCACCACTCACCACCACCACCACTCACCACCACCACCACCACCACCCACCACCACCACCACTCACCACCACCACCACCACTCACCACTCACCACCACACACCCACTCACCACCACCCACCACCACTCACCCACCACCACCACACTCACCACCACCACCCACTCACACACCACTCACCACACACTCACCACTCACACACTCACCACTCACCACCACACACTCACTCACCACCACCACCACCACCACTCACTCACACACTCACCACCACCACACACCCACCACCACCACCACCACCACCACCACACACTCACCACTCACCACTCACCACTCACCACCACCACCACTCACCCACCCACCACTCACTCACCACTCACACACCACACACCACCACACTCACACACACTCACCACCACCCACCCACCACCACCACCACTCACCACCCACCACACACTCACACACTCACCACTCACCACCACTCACCACCACCACCACCACTCACACACCCACCACCCACCACCACCCACTCACCACTCACACACTCACACACTCACTCACTCACCACCACCCACTCACCACCACCACCACCACTCACCCACCACCACCACCACACTCACTCACCACACACTCACCACCACTCACCCACCACTCACCCACCACACACACTCACCACCACACTCACCACCACCACCACCACCACACACTCACCACTCACACCACTCACTCACCACCACCACCACTCACCACACACTCACCACCACCACCACCACCACCACCACCACCACACCACCCACCCACCACCACCACCACCACTCACACACTCACCACACACTCACCACTCACCACCCACCACACACTCACACACCCACCACACACTCACCACACACTCACTCACCACCACTCACCACCACACACCCACCACCACCACTCACCACTCACCACCACCACCACCACTCTCACACCACCACTCACCACCACCACCACTCACTCACTCACCACCACCACCACACACACACTCACCACCACCACCACTCACCACCACCACTCACCTCACACTCACTCACCACCACCCACCACTCACCACCACTCACCACTCACTCACTCACCACTCACCACCACCACCACCACCACCACACACTCACTCCACCACACACTCACACACTCACACACTCACCACCACCACCACCACCACCACCACTCACTCACACTCACCACCACCACCACACACCCACTCACCACCACTCACCACCACCACCCACCACCACCACACACACTCACCACCACACACTCACCACTCACCCACCACACTCACTCACCACCACCACTCACTCACCACACCACCACACACCACCACCACCACACACTCACCACACACTCACTCACCACCACACCACTCACCCACCACCACCACTCACTCACACACTCACACACCACCACCACCACCACCACTCACTCACCTCACCACTCACACACTCACCACCACCACCACCACCACCACTCACCACTCACCACCACCCACCACACACTCACACACACACACCACCACCACCACCACCACACACTCACCACTCACACTCACCCACCACTCACTCACTCACTCACTCCACCACCACCACTCACCCACCACCACCACCACCACTCACCACACACTCACCACCACCACCCACCACACTCACCACACTCACCACCACCACTCACCACCACCACTCACCACCACCCACCACTCACCACACTCACCACACTCACTCACCACCACTCACTCACCACCCACCACCCACTCACCACCACCACTCACCACTCACTCACCACCACCCACCACCACCACCACTCACCACCACCACCACCACTCACACACACTCACCACCACCACTCACCACTCACCACTCACCACCACCACACTCACCACTCACCACCACCACCCACCACCACACTCACCACCACCACCACTCACCACCACCACCACTCACCACCACCCACCTCACCACCACCACTCACTCACACACCACCACCCACCACCACCCACCACCACCACCACTCACCACCACTCACCCACCACCACCACCACCACTCACCACTCACCACTCACACCACCACCACCACCACCACCACCACCACCACCACCACCCACCACCACCACCACCACCACCACCCACCACACACTCACCACCACTCACCACACACCACCACCACCACTCACACTCACCACCCACACCACCACACCACACACTCACCCACCACACACCCACCACCCACCACTCACCACTCACCACTCACTCACCACACTCACCACCACTCACCACCACTCACACACTCACACACCCACCACCACTCACCACCACCACCACTCACCACTCACTCACCACTCACTCACCACCACCCACCACCACTCACACACCACTCACTCACCACTCACCACCACCACCACCACCACTCACCACACACACACACACACACACTCACCACCACTCACCACTCACCACCACCACCACCACTCCACCACCACCACCACCACCACACACTCACTCACCCACCCACCACCACTCACCACCACCACCCACCACTCACCACCACTCACCACCACTCACCACCCACCACTCACCACTCCACCACCACCACCCACTCACACACCACCACCACTCACTCACTCACCCACCACCACCCACTCACCACCCACCACCACCACCACCACACTCACCACACACTCACTCACCACCACCACCACCACTCACTCACTCACCACTCACCACCTCACCACCACTCACCACCACCACCACCACCACTCACCACCACCACCACCTCACACACCACCACCACACACACTCACCCACTCACTCCACTCACTCACTCACTCACTCACCACTCACTCACTCACCACCACCACTCACCTCCCTAGGATCACCTGCTCCCGCCATCACCACACCTCGGCCCACTCTGGTCACCTCACCATCACTCACTCACTCCACCTTTATTCTGACACACACACACACACACACACACACTCAGTGACCACGCCTTCTCACACACGACAGACATATCCTCCCCACTATGAGATGATGATGCAGGTGGACTGTGAGGTGATGGACACCAGGATCATCCCTATCAAGTCCTCTGTAGTCCCGCCCTCTCTCAGAGACCCGCCCCTGCCCCACTCACCACCATCACACTCACCACACTCTCCGCACCGCACTCCACATCCCACCACATACCTGATCACCACTCTCACGCCACACGCCTCACACTACCCCCACTTCCTTCCTGTTTGTGTTCACGCAATCACCTGCTCATACGTATGAACAGATTTTTATTGAGATTATTTAAAAACTGGTGTGCTTCTACTCGAGGTGTGTGGTATAAATATTTGAATATAAGAAGTAATAGAGCATCCGCTGCAGCCGCACGCTCTCCCTGACTCCGGAGATTCCCAGAGTCCTGCAGTGCTGACACACGTGACCACCGGTGCTGAGATCATAGTCGCAGTGCTGACACACACAGACTCGGTGCTGGAGATTCCCATAGTCCCGCAGTGACACACCAGACCGACTCGGTGCTGAGATTCCCATAGTCCCGCAGTGCTGACACACACACCGGTGCTGGAGATTCCCACCCGCAGTGCTGACACACGTGACAGACTCCGGTGCTGAGATTCCCAGAGTCGCAGTCAACACACGTGACAGACTCGGTGCTGAGATTCATACCCGCAGTGCTGACACACGCACAGACTCCTGCTGAGATTCCCAGAGTCCCGCAGTGCTGACACACGTGACAGACTCGGTGCTGGAGATTCCAGAGTCCGCAGTGCTGACACCGCACAGACTCGGTGCTGGAGATTCCCAGAGTCTCAGTGCTGACACACGTGACAGACTCGTGCTGAGATTCCCAGAGTCCCGCAGTGCTGACACACACCGACTCGGTGCTGGAGATTCCCAGAGTCCGCAGTGCTGACACACTGACCGACTCGGTGCTGGAGATTCCAGAGTCGCAGTGCTAACACACGTGACAGACTCTGGAGATTCCCAGAGTCCGCAGTGCTGACACACACAGACTCGGTGCTGGAGATTCCCAGAGTCCGCGGTGCTGACACGTGACAGACTCGGTGCTGGAGATTCCCAGAGTCCCGCAGTGCTGACACACGTGACCGACTCCGGTGCTGGAGATTCCCAGAGTCCGCAGTGCTAACACACGTGACAGACTCCGGTGCTGGAGATTCCCAGAGTCCGCAGTGCTGACACACGCGTGACCGACTCGGTGCTGGAGATTCCCAGAGTCCCAGTGCTAACACACGTGACAGACTCGGTGCTGAGATTCCCAGAGTCCGCAGTGCTAACACACGCGTGACGACTCGGTGCTGGAGATTCCCAGAGTCCGCAGTGCTGACACACGTGACAGACTCGGTGCTGGAGATTCCCAGAGTCCGCAGTGCTGACACACGTGACAGACTCGGTGCTGGAGATTCCCAGAGTCCGCAGTGCTGACACACGTGACAGACTCGGTGCTGGAGATTCCCAGAGTCCGCAGTGCACACACGTGACAGACTCCGGTGCTGGAGATTCCCAGAGTCCCGCAGTGCTGACACACGTGACAGACTCGGTGCTGGAGATTCCCAGAGTCCCGCAGTGCACACACGTGACAGACTCGGTGCTGGAGATTCCCAGAGTCCCGCAGTGCTGACACATGTGACAGACTCGGTGCTGGAGATTCCCAGAGTCCGCAGTGCTGACACACGAACGACTCGGTGCTGGAGATTCCCAGAGTCCGCAGTGCTGACACACGTGACAGACTCCGGTGCTGGAGATTCCCAGAGTCCCGCAGTGCTGACACACGTGACAGACTCGGTGCTGGAGATTCCCAGAGTCCGCAGTGCTGACACACGTGACCGACTCGGTGCTGGAGATTCCCAGAGTCCGCAGTGCTGACACACGTGACCGACTCCGGTGCTGGAGATTCCCAGAGTCCCGCAGTGCTGACACACGTGACAGACTCCGGTGCTGGAGATTCCCAGAGTCCCGCAGTGCTGACACACGTGACAGACTCCGGTGCTGGAGATTCCCAGAGTCGCAGTGCTGACACACGCGTGACAGACTCGGTGCTGGAGATTCCCAGAGTCCCGCAGTGCTGACACACGTGACAGACTCCGGTGCTGGAGATTCCCAGAGTCCCGCAGTGCTGACACACGTGACCGACTCCGGTGCTGGAGATTCCCAGAGTCCGCAGTGCTGACACACGAACCGACTCGGTGCTGGAGATTCCCAGAGTCCGCAGTGCTGACACACGTGACAGACTCCGGTGCTGGAGATTCCCAGAGTCGCAGTGCTGACACACGTGACCGACTCGGTGCTGGAGATTCCCAGAGTCCGCAGTGCTGACACGTGACAGACTCGGTGCTGGAGATTCCCAGAGTCCCGCAGTGCTGACACACGTGACAGACTCCGGTGCTGGAGATTCCCATAGTCCCGCAGTGCTGACACGTGACCGACTCGGTGCTGGAGATTCCCAGAGTCCCGCAGTGCTGACACACGTGACAGACTCGGTGCTGGAGATTCCCAGAGTCGCGGTGCTGACACACGTGACAGACTCGGTGCTGGAGATTCCCAGAGTCCGCAGTGCTAACACACGTGACAGACTCCGGTGCTGGAGATTCCCAGAGTCCCGCAGTGCTGACACACGTGACCGACTCCGGTGCTGGAGATTCCCAGAGTCCCGCAGTGCTGACACACGTGACAGACTCCGGTGCTGGAGATTCCCAGAATCCCGCAGTGCTGACACAGACTCCGGGCCCTGCAGGAGTATCTGTAAACACCAGTGCGGGAGGCTTGACTGTGGCGCGGCGTATATTCATTCTGTGAAGTTCTTTTCTAGTTTTCCGTCTGCGATCTTCATCTTTTCTAATGTAGCTCAGTCCATCTGTGATGATTTATGTGTCTGAACGTTCCCATCATGCACTGCTCTAGCATGCTTCTGTTATCTGTGATGGAGGGATGATTTATGTAAATTTAAACCTTTTTTACTTTTTTTATTTAAATGAGCTTTTCACAAGGAGAACGTTCTGCCGTCTGTACGAGAGCTTTGAACTACTGTCTTCATTTGTAGAGAAAATAAATTTGATAAATACTGAGTTATGATGATGTGAGCGAGTTCATATTTGATCATAAATGATCCGACTTGAATTATGTTATAGGTTTTATTAATATATTAAATTATGAAACTAAAATTAACATGAAAACTGAGTTTAAGTCTGCTCGTTATGTGCTTTTGTCACTTTTAAGTTTTGTTTTTTTATAAACATAAATAGCACTAATGAATTTTCCTAGTAAGATTTTTACTGCTTCAGCTTGAGCTCATTTCAGATCAACAATTCAAATTTTCATATTCAAATACGTTTCTTTAAATATTTAAAGGTACAGTATGTGTTTTATTTGTTCAAAATATGTAAATAATGAATCAATAGCGCATCGATAGTTCTTCCTATGCGTGTTTGTCTTGCCCTGATTCGCTACGGTAAGCCTATCATGAGTGTTTATATATTAAACCTGACGGATGTTTTTGCGGTAAATCCCGTACACCCGTCACACAGAGGCTGTCACAGCCAATCAGAACGCTTGACATGGAGCCGCTCCAACCTCCGGGAATCACCCGTAAAGAACCGGCGAACAGAGGAGCGTCTGCTGGAGAAACGAGAGTTCGTAATAAAACAAGAATCAACATGGGCTTGGCTTTAGGAGATGAGAGAAGGGAGCCATCTGATGTTTGTATTGCTCCACAGGTGAGTAAGGGGTTTTATTGAACAGATAAACTGGCATATGATATCATATTGATATTGTCCACTATGGGTTTGGACCTCACTACGGCTGTCCCGTCAAATAATGATTTCGGGTTCATCCGTCAGAAGTGAATGAAGATCATTTTATTTTGACCTGTTTTATGCAGACTTGCTAGTGTTTGCCTAATCCTGAGACCAATAATAATAAAAATATTTATTTTAATGTAATATTTCAGGAATCCCACCTAAGGAACTCTGTTAACTCACAGATAGTGTCATGTTCTGCTTGATCTGGGGATGTTCGTCTTTCCTCTTCCTTCACTCATAGCCGTGTGCAGAAACAGTAGAGAGATATGATCCGATCTGCAGCCAGAGGGCGCCAGAGATCCGGTCTAGAAACTACCCAGCTGACCACATCATGGCCTGGTCTCACAGGCAGGATTAGGCCTTAGTTCAGTTTAGACATTTAAGTAACATTTATAAACATGCCTTAGAATAAAACATTACTGTAGCAAACCATTCCTGAAGCATTTGTGCTTTGAGTCAGGAGCATTATCCTGCTGGAAGAGCCACAGCCACCAGGGAATACCGTTTCCATGAAAGGCTGTCCATGGTCTCAGCAATGCTTAGGTAGGTGGGACGTGTCAAAGGAACATCCACATGGATGGCAGGACCCAAGGTTTCCCAGCAGAACATTGCCCAAAGCATCACCTCCGCCGGCTCGCCTTCTTCCCATAGTGCATCCTGGGGCCATGTGTTCCCCAGGTAAGCCACGCACACACACCCGGCCATCCACGTGATGTAAAAGAACACGTGATCATCAGACCAGGCCACCTTCTTCCATTGCTCCGTGGTCCAGTTCTGATGCTCACGGGCCACTGTTGGTGCTTTCGGCGGGGTCAGGGGTCAGCATGGGCACCCTGACTGGTCAGCGGCTATGCCGCCCCATACGCAACAAACTGCGATGCTCTGTGTATTCTGAGCCCTTTCTATCAGAACCAGCATTAACTTCTTGAGCAGTTTGAGCTCCAGTAGCTCGTCTGTTTGATCGGACCACACGGGCCAGCCTTCGCTCCACACGTGCATCAATGAGCCTGGGCATTATATGCATTTTATGAATTAAACAGCTCGTAAACATTAAAGCATGAAAGTATTATGTGATCATTTTAGACATTTCTCCTTATATAGAAGCTTTCTGGCATAAAGAGTTCTATAGAGCCCACTGAAGCGTTTAGGGTTAAATAGCAAACTAACTGCAAACATTTGACACTGATTCCAGGGAAGCGAGTAATGCAGTGAGGGATAATCAGGCCCACTATCTGAGCTGAGCGATCCTGACAGATTGAGATGACGTGATGTGTGTGTTGGAGGCTGATGTCACTCTCATCGCTCCTCTAGGCACAGGGTTCTCTTCAGGCGAGTGTGTGTTTCTTTGTGCATATGTAATATCAATATATCTGATATGATTTTGTCAGGATGGATTTAAACATCAGGTTTAAAGACGTAAGGGTGCCTGTGTTTCCATATCAAGAAGAAGTGTGTGTGTGTGTGTGAGAGAGAGAGAGAGAGAGAGAGAGAGCATGGTAAGTTGTTTGCATGGGGAATTAAATATCATAAAAATGCATTGTCTCTAGAGTTTAGCGTCGTGTGAGCGTGTGCAGCGCTTATAAACCAGTGAAGGCTTATTAAAACTGTGTGCGTGTGTGTGTTGGGGTCAGAAAAATAAACTTAATTTACAGGGAAAACAGGATGATCTTTCTGCCTCACTGACAGATATTCGTTGTTGTTTTCTTCAGTCATGTCTCTTCTCCAGTAAATGTGTCTTGATTTAAGAATGTTTAGTGATTTGTGCTGGAAAACGAAACAGAAACACTGAGGAAGAGTTCTGTTGAGATGTGAAGTTCACTGCACGTGCACATTCAGAACAGATCAAGTGCACTATCTACCTATCTACATGTGTTCAGCCGTGTGTGTGTGTGTGTGTGTGTGTGTGTGTGTGTGTGTGTGTGTGTGTGTGTGTGTGTGTGTGTGTGTGTGTGTGTGTGTGTGTGTGTGTGTGTGTGTGTGTGTGTGTGTGTGTGTGTGTGTGTGTGTGTGTGTGTGTGTGTGTGTGTGTGTGTGTGTGTGTGTGTGTGTGTGTGTGTGTGTGTGTGTGAGTGATTTACATGTGTAATTGTGATTTATGTAGCGTGTGTTTGTGCATATGTGTGTCTTTTACTGCAGTGGATCCGTGCGTGGAGTGTGCATGGATCGGTTCATATGCATGTGTTGTACATGACACGCACATGTGTGCAGTGTTTACAGCTGAAGGTGTGTGTGTGTGTGTGTGTGTGTGTGTCCGTGTCATTAAAGAGAGAGTAGTTCTGTAAATGAGTAGCGCTGGTCCCTGCTGAGCTCTAATGTCTGTTAACGACTGGCTTCCTCACGCTCTTCCTCTTCAGTTTCAGACAGAAGCCGCTCAGACGGACACTAAACATCTCCACATGTGGAAACACTGCCCTCTTCATTGTGTGTATGATCTTTCTGCCTCACTGACAGATATTGGCTGTTGTTTTCTTCAGTCATGTCTCTTCTCCAGTAAATGTGTCTTGATTTAAGAATGTTTAGTGATTTGTGCTGGAAAACTAAAACAGAAACACTGGAGGAAGAGTTCTGTTGAGATGTGAGTTCACTGCACGTGCACATTCAGAATAGATCATGCACTATCTACCTATCTACATGTGTTCAGCCGTGTGTGTGTGTGTGTGTGTGTGTGTGTGTGTGTGTGTGGGAGATATCATTAGGAAGCATGGCTAACACTGGGAGATATTATTAGGAAGCATGGCTACCACTGGGAGATATCATTAGGAAGCATGGCTACCACTGGGAGATATCATTAGGAAGCATGGCTACCACTGGGAGATATTATTAGGAAGCATGGCTACCACTGGGAGATATCATTAGGAAGCATGGCTACCACTGGGAGATATCATTAGGAAGCATGGCTACCACTGGGAGATATCATTAGGAAGCATGGCTACCACTGGGAGATATCATTAGGAAGCATGGCTACCACTGGGAGATATTATTAGGAAACATGGCTACCACTGGGAGATATCATTAGGAAGCATGGCTACCACTGGGAGATATCATTAGGAAGCATGGCTACCACTGGGAGATATCATTAGGAAGCATGGCTACCACTGGGAGATATCATTAGGAAGCATGGCTACCACTGGGAGATATTATTAGGAAGCATGGCTACCACTGGGAGATATCATTAGGAAGCATGGCTACCACTGGGAGATATCATTAGGAAGCATGGCTACCACTGGGAGATATCATTAGGAAGCATGGCTACCACTGGGAGATATCAATAGGAAGCATGGCTACCACTGGGAGATATCATTAGGAAGCATGGCTACCACTGGGAGATATCATTAGGAAGCATGGCTACCACTGGGAGATATCATTAGGAAGCATGGCTACCACTGGGAGATATCATTAGGAAGCATGGCTACCACTGGGAGATATCATTAGGAAGCATGGCTACCACTGGGAGATATTATTAGGAAGCATGGCTACCACTGGGAGATATCATTAGGAAGCATGGCTACCACTGGGAGAATCATTAGGAAGCATGGCTACCACTGGGAGATATCAATAGGAAGCATGGCTACCACTGGGAGATATCATTAGGAAGCATGGCTACCACTGGGAGATATTATTAGGAAGCATGGCTACCACTGGGAGATATCATTAGGAAGCATGGCTACCACTGGGAGATATCATTAGGAAGCATGGCTACCACTGGGAGATATCATTAGGAAGCATGGCTACCACTGGGAGATATTATTAGGAAGCATGACTACCACTGGGAGATATCATTAGGAAGCATGGCTACCACTGGGAGATATCATTAGGAAGCATGGCTACCACTGGGAGATATTATTAGGAAGCATGGCTACCACTGGGAGATATCATTAGGAAGCATGGCTACCACTGGGAGATATCATTAGGAAGCATGGCTACCACTGGGAGATATCATTAGGAAGCATGGCTACCACTGGGAGATATCATTAGGAAGCATGGCTACCACTGGGAGATATCATTAGGAAGCATGGCTACCACTGGGAGATATCATTAGGAAGCATGGCTACCACTGGGAGATATCATTAGGAAGCATGGCTACCACTGGGAGATATCATTAGGAAGCATGGCTACCACTGGGAGATATCATTAGGAAGCATGGCTACCACTGGGAGATATCATTAGGAAGCATGGCTACCACTGGGAGATATCATTAGGAAGCATGGCTACCACTGGGAGATATCATTAGGAAGCATGGCTACCACTGGGAGATATCATTAGGAAGCATGGCTACCACTGGGAGATATCATTAGGAAGCATGGCTACCACTGGGAGATATCATTAGGAAGCATGGCTACCACTGGGAGATATCATTAGGAAGCATGGCTACCACTGGGAGATATCATTAGGAAGCATGGCTACCACTGGGAGATATCATTAGGAAGCATGGCTACCACTGGGAGATATCATTAGGAAGCATGGCTACCACTGGGAGATATCATTAGGAAGCATGGCTACCACTGGGAGATATCATTAGGAAGCATGGCTACCACTGGGAGATATCATTAGGAAGCATGGCTACCACTGGGAGATATCATTAGGAAGCATGGCTACCACTGGGAGATATCATTAGGAAGCATGGCTACCACTGGGAGATATCATTAGGAAGCATGGCTACCACTGGGAGATATCATTAGGAAGCATGGCTACCACTGGGAGATATCATTAGGAAGCATGGCTACCACTGGGAGATATCATTAGGAAGCATGGCTACCACTGGGCTACCACTAACGCCAGATATGGCGTTAGTTTTCATTGTTATGCTGATGATACTCAGCTCTATATTTCTTCAGCCCTGACGAAACTAACCAGTTCACAAGATTAACGGAATGCAAAGCTGATATAAAACATTGAATAACCAGTAATTTCCTACTGAAAAAAAATTCTAAATACTGGACAAAAAAGCTCCACAAGTAGTGCCCTAGAATACTGTCTAACCCTCGATGGCTGCTCTGTCAAGTCCTCGTCGTCAGTGAGGAACCTGGGTGTGCTCTTTGATACCAATCTCTCGTTTGAAAGCCATGTTTCTAGCATCTGTAAAACTGCATTCTACCATCTTAAAAATATATCTAAATTACGGCACATGCTCTCAATGCAAAATGCTGAACAGTTAGTACATGCGTTCATGAGCTCAAGGCTAGATTATTGTAATGCTCTACTGGGTGGTTGCCCTGCTCGCTTAATAAACAAACTCCAGCTGGTCCAAAACGCAGCAGCTCGAGTTCTTACTAGAACCAGGAAGTGTGATCACATTAGCCCGGTTCTGTCAACACTGCACTGGCTCCCTATTAAACATCGCATACATTTTAAAATCTTGCTTATTACTTACAAAGCACTAAATGGTTTATCTCCCCAGTACTTGAGTGAGCTCTTAACACATTATACTCCATCACGTCTACTGCGCTCTCTAAACTCTGACCAGCTGATAATACCTAGAATATCTAAATCAACTGCAGGCGGTCGATCCTTTTCCTATTTAGCACCTAAACTCTTCAGTCTTCCTAGCATTGTTTGGGAAGCAGACACACTCTGTCAGTTTAAATCCAGACTAAAAGACCTAGACGTGACCAACTCATCCCAGTATCAGAGAGACCGGGTCCACTAGACTCTCCCTGTGACTCCCCCATCCTCAACAAACTCGTCTCCGGCGTGATGAAGGAGTTGGTGAACGCATGGCATACATCACGACCAAACGTTAGCGATTGGTAATGGCAGATCCAGAGTGGCTCTGGGCAGATCCGGTAGTTTTACCCTTCAACAGAGTCCCGCCCAAGAGAGTTTCCGCTCATCACTGGAGGGTGGCCTGACTCTCTGCACACATGAGTCTGGTCGGATCAGGCTAGCTCTAGACATCACACTCATAAAATCCCTCATATATCCATGTTTTCCAAGACACTGTGAATCCTGGATCTTTAGTAAAATGGCAGATGTTGAGGGAATGAATTAAAATAACAGTTATTGAACTGAACTGATCTGAATAATGTCTGAATGTGTCTCATATTTGATGTCTGAATCATGGATTCTGAAGCACTGTGTAAATAAAGCTGATTTGACTTGACATGTTTTGGCAGAGCGGTATCATATGATCCTCGCTGAAAACAGCCGGGCTGGTTTATGGGGATGATGCTGGTCTGATGGTTCTGATGGTTCTGATGAGCAGCTCAGAGCAGAAGCGGCGGTCAGCGACGGGGTGTTGTTGTGTAGGGCAGCGGTCCGGTCCGATCCGGTCCGGTCCTGGGATGGACTGCAGAACACATTACGGGTCAGACTCTGGCCTCTCTCAAACACTGATCCAGCGGCAGCGTCTCTCACTCAAACCTTGATCTCTGCCGCTCTGAGTGATGGAAAACTGATCTGAGGTCTGAAAACAGGGCCGGCTCACGTCTGCGGAGTTAATGTGTCCATAACTCTGAGTCCCGGGAAGAGAGGTGATGTTTCCTGACTGACCTGGGATCTGAGACACATTAACCACGGCTGTTTAACATCTGCAAGAGAACGGCGCTCGGACCGTGTGAGAAACTACACACACACACACACACACACACACACACACACACACACACACACACACACACACACACACAAACCAGCCAATCAGTCTTACTTTTTATCAGTCTGTGTTTAAATGTAATGACTAATCCTCAATCTCATGTTAAACTCGTACTCATCAGCCTCTGGAGAAAACATTACAAATGGCCTCGAATGAAATCTGAACAAACCCATCAACGGAAACGGGCTTCCATATGGCCATTGCATTACTTGAAGTAGAGATGTCAAAGGTTAAAGGGTACTGGTTATAGAGGTCAAATGACCCTCTTTCTAGTTTATAAATCCAAATAGAGACATTTCCCAGCCTCCCCTCTGGATAAATGAACAAACACACCGTGTGAAAGAGGATTGTGTGTGTCTTGATTGATCAGTTGATCTAGAGACTGTTATTGAATGGAAAGGTCAGCAACTTTAAGACCCAGGAACCCTACGTCCAGCTCTAAAGTGTGTACTATGCCAAGCCGTGAAACACCAACCCTTGCCATGAGGTGCTCATGCTGATCTCGTGTGTATGACTGAAGGGATGGAGTGTGTGTGGTGATGAAGTAAGGCTGTGTGAGCATCCGTTGACCCGTGTGCTGTTGTTTTGGTCTCAGGCGCTGGAGAAACGCTCTCACCTGATGGAGCGCCAGCTGTGTTTGAGGCTCGTCCCCTATAAAGGGCTTCCCTCCAGGGCCAGATGTTCTGCGCTCATGGATTTTACAGCTGCTGTGAAATATGCATTGCTAATCTAACACAGCAGCGTCTGAGCCGCTCTCCGTCTCAGCTTCACTAATCACTTCTGCTTCCGTTAGTGCACCTCTTCTGCCGTGTGTGTCCACGGGATAACGGCTGTTTCATTGATATATTTTCTGGATGAAATTATGATGAAAGATCAAATTATGACATTTCCCATTATGATCTAGGCCATATAATACATTAGATTGTTTTATAGTGTGACTTAAAAGTTTAGATCACCCAATAATAAAAAACTCTGTCAGTATTAACTCACTGTCGTCATTTCAAACCAATCCAAACTAAAGTTTTCTAAAGTGATGCCATGCTTTGTTTGTGCACAAACATAATCTACCACTTTATTTACCAAACGTGTGAACGCTGTGACGTAACCCTTCAAGTGTGTGTCTTCAACACATTCAGTTCAGCCATTAGCAAATCTGCAGGAGATCCTTCAAGTACACTAAACTATAAGCTTTGAACAGTTTGAAAAGTTATTATGAACTGAATCCCAATCCCGTCAGTAAATCCAGCCTGAAGTCCAGTAGAAAGTGCAGTAATAGTGTTCTTACATGATATAATGAATGACTGATGTTATGAAGGATGTGTGTTTACAGGTCAGATTAAGAGGCCAGTGTGATCTGTGGATATATAGTGTCTCATGAACGGGCCGGATCGACCTCTGACCCCGTGTCCTGCCAGGAGAAGGTCAGTTCTCTCTCAGAATGAAGGGCTGTGGGTCAGAAACACTCATGAGGGGTTCGCAGACGGATAGATCGAGCCGTAACGAACCCGTGAGAGTCCAATAGTGAGTGTTTATGTACACTAGTTACCATGGAAACACATTCCGCTTATACCTTTAATAATTTCATTTTTGTTTTCCTGAATAATGGATTCTGATTGATCAGTGGCAGGATTCAATGATTCTTTTTATATGTGTTTGTTGTCCTGCCAAGTGATTCCTTCATAGTTTCATGTCTCGTCTCACCATCACAGAATCATCACTCTCAAAGCAGTGCAGTCCATGTGTTTCTGATAATTGGCCATAATGACTACACTCAGCCTCTGCTTCACAGCGCTCACATGTGTTACTCTCGTCTGTTCCTCCCTATTGTGCCTGTGTTATAACTGCCATGTGTTCCCCAGGTAAGCCACACACACACACCCGGCCATCGACATGATGTAAAAGAACACGTGATCATCAGACCAGGCCACCTTCTTCCATTGCTCCGTGGTCCAGTTCTGATGCTCCACGTGCCACTGTTGAGTGCTTTCGGCGGGGTCAGGGGTCAGCATGGGCACCCTGACTGGTCAGCGGCTATGCGCCCCATGCATAACAAACTGCGATGCTCTGTGTATTCTGAGCCCTTTCTATCAGAACCAGCATTAACTTCTTGAGCAGTTTGAGCTCCAGTAGCTCGTCTGTTTGATCGGACCACACGGGCCAGCCTTCGCTCCACGTGCATCAATGAGCCTGGGCGCCCATGACCCTGTGGCGGTTCTCCACTGTTCCTTCCTTGGAGCACTTTTGATAGATCTGACCACAACAGGGAACACCCCACAAGAGCTGCAGTTTTGGAGATGCTCTGACCCAGTCGTCTAGCCATCACAATCTGGCCCTTGTCAAACTCGCTCAAATCCTTACGCTTGCCCATTTTTCCTGCTTCTAACACATCAACTCTGAGGATCAAATGTTCACTTGCTGCCTAATATATCCCACCCACTAACAGGTGATGAAGAGATCATCAGTGCTATGGTCATAATGTTATGCCTGATCTGTGTATATCCGAGTGAAGCGCTTCAGGAACAAGAACAGATGTGAGCGGGGCTTGAGTGTGTCTGTGGGGAATTGACTGTGTGAAGTTCACACGTTTCTCTGGCTCTGTCGCTCATTCTCTCGTTCTCTCACTCCCTCTGTCAGCATTGCTGGGATGTTTCTCAGTGTGTGTTATTCTCCTGAACGGTCAGCTTTGACGTATTTCTCAGACACAATGGTGGCCTTGTAGGTGGTGAATGTTTCTCTGTGTTTCGGCATCCCTCGCTCATGAAGACTGACTCCCAGATATATGAAACAAGTCACGTCACAGGAGAGATCTGGCGGTTTACTGTCACACGTTCTAAATGCCTTTATTACTGCTCATTTTCATGTTCTGACTCTATTAAAGGATGAGTTCACTTCAAAATGATCATTTCCTCACCCCCATCTCATCCCAGATGTTCATGTCTTTGTTTCTTCAGTGGAAAAGAAATGAAGTGTTTGAGGAAAACATTCCAGGATTTCCCTCCTCATAATGGACTTCAATGGGAACCAGCGGCTGAAGGTCCAAATCACTGCAGTTTCAGAGGAAGGGCTTCAGAGGCTCAAACACGATCCCAAAAACTGAAACTGCAGTGATTTGGACCTTCAGCCGTTGGTTCCCATTGAAGTCCATTATGAGGAGAAAAATCCTGAATGTTTTCCTCAAAACACTTCATTTTGTTTCTGAGCTTTTCCTTGTTTTGTAATAATGTGGCGTTGTGTAATGATGTGTTTCTGCTGTTTTTGGACGTTACTGCTTTGAACTGACCTTCGACCCTGAAACATGTTGGATAGGCACAAAACGATTGAGAGAATGAAGGGGTTGATCCAGTGGCTCACGCTCAGAAGTCTGAGGTCAGTATTGAGACATTGTGAGAACATCCGCTGTCCTCTCCATCCACAGCTCATGTTTTTCTGCTACGTCCAGGTTTTCCGCTGGTTTACGAGACGAGCAGCATATGGTGCGCAGGAGAAGCGCTGGAGGAGAAATGTCAGGCCTCGTCTTGTAAAGTCAGACGGCCGTTCCTCTGTTCTCTCCATCTCTCTGAGGAGTGATAGCCAGCGCTCCCTCGTTTCTTGATGTTCTTCCAGTCTTTGCCTTCTGAAAATGGACAAAGCAGAATTTTCCCTACAAACCTTCATTTCATGCGTGTGCCGCTTCACGCCAGCCTCTGTTTGTGGGACGGACCGTCTTCATCCTTCCCCATCTTTAAAACCTGTCCCTTGTTTTGCTCAAGACAAACATCTTTCAACTGCATTTGAGCTGGACTGAAATCACTTAAACATGATACGGAGTCGCAATTCAAGTGTTGATTTAATGAAGGAGGATTATAAACGAGTGACAGAACTGGCCATTTTTACATTGGGAATGCTGTTTGTCTACTGTACTGTTACGGTTTGTGTTTCTGCAAAATGAATATACATCTGACCTTCAGTTCTTGATGTCGTAGGTCATTTACACAAACTGGAGTCCTGTCTCTTGCAGTGGCGTCTCTGTCGATCAGTGTCTGTGAAGCCTTGACTTCAGCTGAACTCAACATGAGGTTCAGTCATCAGACGCTGGAATCCCCTCCTCCTCCTCCTCCCCTCTCCTCCTCCTCCTCCTCCTCCTCCTCCTCCTCTCCTCCTCCTCCTCCTCCTCCTCCTCCTCTCTCTCCTCCTCTCCTCCTCCTCCTCCTCCTCCTCTCCTCCTCCTCCTCTCCTCCTCTCCTCCTCCTCCTCCTCCTCCTCCTCCCTCTCCTCCTCTCCTCCTCTCTCCTCCTCCTCCTCCTCCTCCTCCTCCTCCTCCTCCTCCTCCTCCTCCTCTCCTCCTCCTCCTCCTCCCCCTCCTCTCCTCCTCCTCCTCCTCCTCCTCCTCCTCCTCCTCTCCTCCTCCTCCTCTCCTCCTCCTCCTCCTCCTCCTCCTCCTCCTCCTCCTCCTCCTCTCCTCCTCTCCTCCTCCTCCTCCTCTCCTCCTCCTCCTCCTCCTCCTCCTCCTCTCCTCCTCCTCCTCCTCCTCCTCTCCTCCTCTCCTCCTCCTCCTCTCTCCTCCTCCTCCTCCTCCTCCTCCTCCTCCTCTCCTCCTGCTCTCCTCCTCTCCTCCTCCTCCTCTCCTCTCCTCCTCCTCTCCTCCTCTCCTCCTCCTCCTCCTCCTCCTCCTCCTCCTCCTCCTCCTCCTCCTCCTCCTCCTCCTCTCCTCCTCCTCTCCTCCTGCTCTCCTCCTCCTCTCCTCCTGCTCTCCTCCTCCTCTCTCCTCCTCCTCTCCTCCTCTCCTCTCTCCTCCTCCTCCTCTCCTCTCCTCCTCCTCCTCTCCTCCTCCTCCTCCTCCTCCTCCTCCTCCTCTCCTCCTCCTCCTCCTCCTCCTCCTCCTCCTCCTCCTCCTCCTCCTCCTCCTCCTCCTCCTCCTCCTCCTCCTCCTCCTCCTCCTCCCTCCTCCTCCTCCTCCTCCTCCTCTCCTCCTCCTCCTCCTCCTCCTCCTCCTCCTCCTCCTCCTCCTCCTCCTCCTCCTCCTCCTCCTCCTCCTCCTCCTCCTCAACACCAGCATACGCCGGTGAGCACGCCGCTGACTGCCAGCTAAAGTCCAGCTAGTCGAAAGGTGCTGATCTAAATGTTTAGTGGACACGTCTGCCTAATGATGATGTATTCATTGAAAAAGTTGTCTTTTCTGCAGACCTTGCAGAGCTGAAACTGGAAAACATCAGCAACACTTGGTTCTGTTTCCATTCTGAACTATTGCTCAAGCTATGGAGAGTCTGATATTCACTCCCAGATCCTCGCAGGTTTCCACCTGCATAACTATTAAAGGCAGGTCTATCTGAGTCTCCTCCTCCTATAAATGTCGTGTGAGTGTGATGTCATGATGAAATCGTGATGTCATTACATTTGAGATGAAATGGATGATGGTGGAGTGCTAAATGGTGGATGGTGGGTGGGTGTGTGAGTGGTGGTGGTGTGTCCAGTGGGTGGTGTGGTGTTCGTGAGTGGTGGTGGTGTGTGTGAGTGGTGAGTGGTGGTGGTGTGAGTGGTCAAGTGTGGGTGAGTGATGTAGTGAGTGAGTGAGTGTGAAGTATTGATGTGAGTACAGAATGGAGAATCAGATTCACCTCCTTCGACAAGCAGCAGTGTCGAGTTTCTGTGTGATCATTGTGAAAACATTTAACATCACTCTTAAAGAAAAGGCTTCTTTATTGGCAGAGCCTTTAACATCCACTGAACCTTTCCACTCCACAGA